>JAODAL010009287.1:0-111854 GCA_025379985.1 Phyllomedusa bahiana | reverse complement strand
ATGGTCCCCTTTTTGGAACAGAAATGTGGCTTCTCAGTGACATTTCTCCATCACAATTTTAATAGTGGCGCAGAAGGTCATATTTATAATTTTTTTGGGGTCATGTTGCAGTCGATACAGCTATAATCATGTCCTTGGAACAGAAATTTGCTTCTAAGTGGCAATTTTTCCGCACAAATTTTAACAGAGGCTGAGAAGTCATTTTGTATTATTTTTGGGTAATGCTGCTTTGAAATGCAGCAACCACTACGGGTACTATTCTAAAAAATTTTGTTTCTAACAGACATGTGTTTTCTTCCACAATTTGTCAAAAGTGGCTTCAAGGGTCAAGCTTTTGAATTTTTGGGGGCATTTTGCTGTGACATACAGCTATACTACAGGCCTATATAAAAAAATGTTGTTTCTAAAAGACATTTATGTTTTCTTCACAATTGTCAAAATTGGCTTCATGTTCATGCTTTGAAATTTTGGGGGCATTTTGCTGTGACATGCAGCTATTCTACAGTCCTATTATAAAAAAATGTTTTATTTCTAACAACATTTGTTTCTTCACAATTGTCAAAATGGCTCAAGGTCATGCTTTGAATTTTTGAGGGGCATTTTGCTTGACATGCAGCTATCCACATGTCCTATTATAAAAAAATGTTGTTTCTAAACAGACATTTGTTCTTCACAATTGTCAAGAGTGGCTCATGGGTAAGTTTTGAAATTTTTGGGGGCATTTTGCTGTGAAATGCAGCTAGACAACAGGTCCTATTGTAAAAAATGTGGTTTCTAACAGACATTTGTTATTCACAATTGTCAAGAGTGGCTCAAGGGTGATGGTGCTGTCAGAAACAGGAATAGTAGGTACACTGGTAATTGACACATTAATGCTAAAATGAGCTTATTTTTGCCAAGCTCTTTAACATAGCAGGCAATCCCTGGATTGAGACAACCCATTTAATACAATTTAAAAAAGAGAAAAAAAGACATGGTGGGATTCCATCCTATTCTAAAAATGTGTTTTCTAAAATTAAACTACTAAAAAAACTTGCATGTACAAAATAGGCTGGTAAAAAAATTCCTCTGAATTGTACAAGGGGTAACATGAAGACTTGACCAGATGTAGGTATTCAGAGGACATGTGAGTATAGGAGCACGGACAGAGAACAAAGAACAGAGACAATTTCCTCCAGCACGTTGATAAAGAAGAGAAAAAGAATGCCAAGAAACGGGCACCTGTGGAACAGGAGCGTTAACCACCAGTATTTCCGAAGTGAAGCTCAATTGATCCCACTAATAACGGAGGTCAAGCGCTTACCCAGGTCTTGACTGTGTACTGAGGAAGGCTGGAGTCCTACTCACACTTCCGTACTCTGCTTCAGCACGACCCTGTTTTTCGTTGCTGCGTCATAAGGCATTTTTACTGTGTAAATAGATAACGGACTCCAGCCTGGGCTCTCACCGCACCCACTGTAAGTCTGGCCCAGGCAGCTGGACCTCCGTGTTAATAGATGACAGACGCTAGCCTGGGCTCTCACCCGCACCCACTGTAAGTCTGGCCCTGGCAGCTGGACCTCCGTGTTAACAGATGGCTGACGGCAGCCACTGGTCTCACCGTTAGGGGCATCAGGAGAGCTTTCAAATTTCCTCAAAAAATCTATTTTGAAAAAGGTGATTCCTGTGAGTTTAAGTAGTGTCAAAGAGGGCCCCAGGGCTGACACAAATTGCACAATTTGAGCTTAAAATTTTCTGGGGGCTGGAGTCACATGGGGTCGCATCATTTAATCTCCAGGGGAGTCTGTCCCTAATCAATGAAGAGGATTTGGAGAAAAATGAAACATTGAATTGATTGGCTGAATCACTCTCAGAAGCCAGGAGGGCAAATGTCTTCTCAACTAAGTAGTGTTTTGGGGATAACTAGGACATTTTTATTAACTTATGGGTGGCGGACGAATTAACACATCTACAACGTGTAAAAGATACCTTTAAAAACTGCAGGAGGGGTGTATGTTGTATGTTATTCACACTGTGAAAAAAAAGCAAAATGATAAAACATGTAAAACTATAAATAAAGACTTCCCTAAATAAATTCCTGTAAACAAAATGTCGTTACCAAAAAATATACTAAATGACAGTCCACTGTAAAAATAAGCATAGTGCCCCTTGGTGAACTGTGGGTCAAACAGGTTTAGGGGTTCAATGGCTGTGGTACAGGACAGGTGTAGTTCAATGTCCAGTGAAACTAAAATGTGTGGATTGGAGAGACTCCATTTTCCGGCACTTTTTTAATCTTGTTGGGTCATGCAGGTTTTTGGGGCTCATTCTGTGGCTCAGGACGGGGATAGTCTATGTCCAGTGTAACTAAAATGGTGGTTCAAGGCTCCTTTTTCCGGAACCAAAAAAAAAAAACAAAAAAAAAAAAAAACCCTTTTTAATCTTGGGGTCAGACAGGTTGAATGTCATACTGTGGTCCCAGTACAGGTATAGTCCATGTCCAGTGAAAATAAAATGGTTGGTTGAAAGACTCCCTATTTCCAGCACTTTTTAATCTGTGGGTCAGACAGGTTTAATGGTCCATTCTGCGGTACAGGACAGATATATTCAATGTCCATTTCAACTAAAATGAGTGGTTCAAAGACTCCTTTTTGCGGCACTTTTTTAAAATTTGTGGGGTCATGCAGGTTTGGGGCTCATGCTGTGGCCAGGACAGTATATCAATGTCCAGTTCAACTAAAAATGTAAGTTCAAAGACTCCTTTTTAACGGCACTTTTAAATCGGTGGGTCAGACAGGTTAATGTCATACTGTGGTACAGAACAGGTATAGTCAATGTCCAGTTTCAACTAACATGTGGTTGAAAGACTCCTTTTCCCATCACTTTTTAATCTGTGGGTCAGACAGGTTTAAATGTCATACTGCGGTACAGGACAGATATAGTTATGTCCAGTTCAACCAAAATGGGTTGGGTTCCAAAGACTCCTTTTCCCGGCAACTTTTTAACTCTGTGGGTCAGACAGTTTAATGTCATACTGCGGTCCAGGACAGGTATATTCAATGTCCAGTTCAACTTAAAATGGTTGTTGAAAGACTCCTTTTCCCAGAACTTTTTAATCTGTCGGGTCAGACACGTTTAATGTCATACTGTGGGACAGAACAGGTAAGTCAATGTCCAGTTCAACCTAAAATGGTGGTTGAAAGAATCCTTTCCCGGCACTTTTAATCTGTGGGTCAGACAGGTTTAATGCATACTGCTGTACCGGACAGATATAGTTAAAGTCCCAGTCAACTGAAATATGGTGGTCTGAAAGACTCCTTTTTCTGCACTTTTTTAATCTGTGGTCATACAGGTTTGGGGCTTATGCTGCGTTTCCAGGACAGGGAAATTCAATGTCCAGTTTCAAGTAAAATGATGGTTCAAATCATACTGCCTTTCTGGCACTTTTTAATTTTGTGGATCCATACATGTTTTAAGGGTCAGCTGTGGTGCAGGGGAAAGGGATAGTGAATGGTCTGTGAGTTTTTTCTGTGCTTTTATAACCTAAGTTTTGCCTAAGATGTAGCACGATCCATTTGACTGTTGTGGATGTAATTCCAGCTTCTCCAGCCCTGTTAGGGTTAAGAATGATGGTTTGTTCCGTCTCCCATAGACTTTTAATGGTCATCGGGCGATAATCTATTATTCGACTATCGGAATCTTATTGATAATTGCGATATCGACTTCGACCCGAAGACGGTAGTCAACAGTTATCGCTCATCACTAAAGAATAACATCACATTTCTGTGTGAGCAGAGAGGTTGAGGATGTCACAGCTCTACAGACCTCCTGCAATGGTTCTCATGTCTGCAGAGCTGCCACCTAAAGGCTCCACAAGCTCCTAGTAATCAGAACACCTGCATTGGTGTAAGCAGCTCTACATACAGCTTGAAATGATTAAGCAAATGGGAGAAATGCACTCTGCTCCCTCTTTGTTATCAGGCAGGAGGTAGAGGGGGAAGCAGAGTACATTCCTCACATTTGTTTCATCAGTTCAGGCTGTATGTATAACTGATTACAGCAATGCAGGTGTTCTGGTTACATGGAGCTTGTGGAGGAAGATTACAACTCTGCAGACGTGAGATTATATGATAGAGGAGAGAAACTGAGCTCTGTGTTATATAGGGTCATATATATATATATATATTATTATACAATATATTATAAATATATATACTATATATATATATATAATATATAGATATATATGATATATAAAAATAATACTATAAATAAATAACATATAACACAGTATAAAGAGGTATGGGTAGCGCTCGGATCACAATTGGATTTAAATTCCTTAATGCACACTCATAAGCTCCAAGGGCGACATGTATGAAGCTCGCGGGGTCGGGGCGCGCTTTTCCGCTAGTTTTCCGGTGAACTCTGCGCCTGATTTTATGTCGGGGCCCGTGCGCGCTCAACATTCCTGTAAAGTCCGCCCGCCACGCCATGTGTTAGGCGCAGTGCGTGACTATAGGCGCAGTGCGGGGCTTGCGCCTGAGATTCGCCGCCGGAGGTATTGCGGTATCCATGCGGTGAAAAGTCCTCCGCGCCTCGCCAGTGTGTGGGGCGCAGTGCGGGGACATGAGGCGCAAGTTGCGGCGCTGCACCGAGATTCGCGTCTGAGGAGGTGCAGCTCGTACATGCGGGAAAAGTTCCCTGCGCCTCGCCAGTGTGTGGGCACAGTGCGGGGAACATGGCGCAGTGCGGGACTTAGAGTGCCGTGCGGGACTGCGCCGAAAATTCGTTCCGATGCGAGACAGCTGGAAACAGCGAGAAATCAATTCCACATGTTGGTGCGGAGGTATGAATCAAAAATTCGCCTTATAAAGGCGTTTAAAACATTCTCAGAAAAGAGCTCAAACCTCAAAAAATAAAAAATACATAAAAAAAAAATCACTTTCCAAAATAACCTAATTCAAGAATTAGGATATTTGGAAATTGCCGGGAAATACCAGTAATTCAAATTCTGAAATCTATTCTCATTGGTCGGCAGAGAACCGCCAATCAAATAGGATCGACAGTGACCATTAAAACCTATGTAGGAACCTAATGACCATTCAGAAATCAAAAGGCGGGACAGTTCAAAATACAGTAAAAATGCAGAAAAGAGCTGATTGGCTGAGCTACCGGGTGCTGGGCTACCTCGGGCCAATCAAATTAGAGCGACAGAGACCCATTAAAACCTATGGAGAAACTATTGACCATCAAATTCAAAGGCGGGACAAGTTCAATAACAGTAAAAATGCAGAATAGAGCTGATTGTTAGCTAGCGTGGCTTGCCTATCCCAGCCATCAGAGCGCGAGCTACTTCTTCCATTGTAGTCTATTGAGAGATCGGCGCATTCAATCTCGACCTCAGCACCGTGCGGTATGGAGTACAATAAAAAAATCATTTTATAAGTGTAAAATATCTCTGAAAAAGAGCTCAAACTTCAAAAACCTACATTAATAAAATCCCGAACAACGCGTTTGTCGCCGAGACCGCGCTACATAGGGTATTGCAATAGAGAGAAATCACTCGGAAATACAGTAATTCAAATTTTTAAGCTCTACTGATTGGTCGGCATAAACCAGCCATCAGAATAGGACGACGGGTGAGGGCATTATACCCTAGGGAGGGGGAATTGCCCAAATTTCAGAATAGGAGCGACAGGGCCCCCTTTTTCTAACCAAATGGAGAAAAAATTGCCCAATCAAATTAAAAGGGGGGGGAAACATTTAAAAATACAGAAAAAAGGGGCAGAAACACTTTTGGGTTTTAAGCGGCGGGGGGGGCTCGTCCACTTACCCAATCAAGAGCAGCTACTTTCTCATAAGTTCAGGGGGAAAAAAAATTTTCCGACCCGAGCTCGGGGAATGGCAAAGTTAAAAAAAGCGCGTTTTTTTGGCCCCAATGGGAAGAGCGACCCGACGCCCAAAGGTTTTTTTCTAATGAAAATCTGAAATAAAAATGTACATGGCCGAAATAAAATGAAAAGACTACAGAAGTTTCCCGATGTGATATAAAATGAATAATAAAAATGGGGGGTAACGAAAAAAAAAAATTAATAAAATCAAATATGTTTTTTTTCTTTATTTTTTTTTGCCCCCATACAAATTGACCCCTTGGATAAAAAAATAAAGAAATAAACATGATTTTTTTTGAATTATTTTTTTTTTTTTTTACCCCATATTATTTTTCCCATTTATATACACAAGGGCCCAATTTTCTGTATCAAAATCATTTGATTTGGGGGCCATTTTACAATTTTTTTTCCCAATTTGCATTAAAAACCCTTAGGACGCCCGCTCGCTCTCCCCCTTTGGTCCAAATAACCGCGCCTTTTTTAAACTTACCAATCACAGAGCTCACTCGGAATTTTTTTTCCCCATAAACCTAGGGAAAAGTAGCTCCGCTCTGAGGGCTAACTGGACAGCACCCCCGCTTCAACCAATCACCTTTTCTGCCTTTTTACTGTTTTTTTGAACGGGTCCCCCTTTAAATTTGTTTGGCCCAATTTTTTCTCCAAGGTTAAAGGGGCCCCCCCTGTCGCTCCTATTCTAAATTGGGTCTTTTTTCCTCCTCCATGGGAAAAGGGCCCCAACCGCCCCTCCTTTCGATTGGTTTGGTTTATCCCACCAATCAAAGAGCTTAAACAATTTAAATTTTCTGTATTTCCCGCGATTCCTCTATTGCAATTCCCATGTACGGGTCTCGGCGACAAACCGTTGTTCGGGATTTAACTGATTTATTTTTAGAGAAGGTTTCAGCTCTTTATCGAAATGTTTTACACTTAAAAAAAAATATTTTTTATTAATATTTCATCCCGAAACGGCCTGAGCGCCGAATTTCAGTGGCCGTTTTCCCATGCCCAAAATTGGGAAGTACGACGGCGCGATTGGCTGGGAAACCAAACCACCTCTGCTCAACCAAAATCAGCTTTTTCTTCTTTTTCTAAAATTTTAAACTGTCCCCCCATTTCTTTGTTTGGTCAAATATTTCCCCCCTAGGTTAAATGGACACTGCCCTCCTTTTCTGTTTGGTCAAAACTTCTCCATATTTTAAGGGTCTTTGTCCTCCTATTCGTTTGGCTGGCTTCCCGCCCAAAATGAAAGCGCCTAAACAATTTAAATTATTTTTTCCCGGGCTATTCTCTCTTTAAATTTCCTTATTTAGGCCCCGGGTCACGGCGACAAACGCTTGTTGGGGTTTTTTATTAAATTATGTTTAAAAGAAGGTTTCAGCGCTTTATCTGATGTTTTACACTTAAAAAAAAAATGTTTTTTTATTCAACTCCATGCCGCACGGCGCTGAGCGCCGAGATTGCATGGCGCCAATCTCCCATAACTACAAGGGGGAAAGAACTCTCCCCTCTGTTGGCTGGGAAAGCCAACCCACCGCTAGCTCAACCAATCAGCTTTTTTTTGCATTTTTACAGTATTTTTGAACTGCCCGCCTTAGATTTTGATTTTTTCAAACTTCTTCATAGGCTATAATTAGAGAGGGGGCGAATCGACCCTAACGAAGTGGAATTCTTTTAAAAATTTCAGGAAAACTTCTTTTCGGAACAAGTCGAATTTTGGGGGTTTTTCGGGTGAACGAAGTGTGCTTTTAAATAAAAAGGGCTGCGAGCAAGGCCACATGGGGAAAAGCACTCGGGAAAGAAAAAGGGGGCATAGCCTGCTGACTTCAAGTTAAGCCAAACAAGCCCCGGCGGGGATTCTGTGACCACCCGCACTATTTTAAAAGTCCGGGCGCGACCCGGGGCTCACACCCCTCACGGCTCATCGGGAAAGGGGTGCTGCCAAGGCTGATAGCTCTTACTAAAGAATTGATTTTTTATATACGATTTCTTGGGGTGTCTCAGCTTGTCTCAAGACGTTCCTAATGCTTTTTTCAAAATTTTTTGGGGGGTATTGGGATCTGAAATCCATTTGGCGCCCGGGCAGCGCTAACTTCAAACCAAGTGGGACTAACCAGTTCCGTTTATTCTTTTAAAGAAACAGTTTTTTTACAATAAAAAATCCCACTTCTTTTTGGCTGCTCAATTCTATTGCGCAATTTACTCCAGGGGTTAATTAAGCGTTTTTTTGCGGGTGTGCTACCCCAAGAAACCGCTTTTTCAACGCCAAAATTTTAAAATTTTTTTCTGTAGCCAATCACAAGCAAAGGTTAATTACACTGTATCTCTTGTTGTGTGGCAAGAAAACACCAATTGTAACACGCTAAAAACACTATTTTGGGGGGCTCAATTTTCTTTGGCGCAATTTACATCCAGGGTTAATTAAGCTTTTTTTGCGGGCTGACCCCAAGAAACCCGTTTTTTTTAAACGCCAAAATATATAAATTTTTCCGTACCTAATTCACAAGCAAAGGTTAATTACAACGTATCTCTTGTTGTGGGCGTAGAAAACCCCAATTGAAAACACTTTAAAGCTCTTTTTGGGGGGCTAAATTCTTTGGCGCTTTTTTACATCCAGGGTTTAATTTAAGGTTTTTTGCTGGTGTCGACAAAAAAAACCGTCTTTTCAACCCCAAAAATATATACATTTTTCCTGTACCAATTCATGTCCAAGGGTTTAATTAAGCCTGTTTGTGCTTTTACATTTAGAAAAACACACAGTGTTTTAAACGCACATACAATCATTTTTCCTGCCATTGTGGAGCGCAATTTATACCCAAAAGGGGTTACCCAAGCTTTGTTACGGGGGTTTCATTTGGGAGTCAAAAACAGGGTTATATTTATCTATACAGAAATCATCATCAAACATGTCTTACATTTTAGAACAAACAGAATGTCAGACAGAGAGGGGGGGCAGGCTCTGCACCTGCAGGGCATGGCACAAAAATTCCTGGAACAGGCCCGTCGACCCACAGAAAAGGGACGTGCAGCAGGGGTACTCGGTAGGCCACAACCCCCGCTGCCCCATCAGCCCGTGTGTTGTTAAAACCCCAAGGGTTTCTGTTGGTTACTGGGTATCCTCTTCCTCCCAGATGGCATCTACAACCCCAGCCAAGATCGGGGGGAACCTCAGACCAACCATTAGTTGGCAGGGCCGGGGAGCGGGTCGCGCCCTCCCTGCCCTAACCCCCGCCCTGTCCCATCCGGGTTCCCACCAGAGATCTATATGTGGTCTGGGCTCAGCCCACTATATAGCGGGGATAAACAATTTGAGGGGGGCAGTCAGAGCTACTTGGCAACGAAAAAATTTGGGGTCAATACGCCTGCTTCTTGCAGTAGGCGGCAAATATAGATGTGGAGATGGCTGGAGGCCCCTTTTTGGAGAGGTCCACCTCGGCATCCCCAAGACCGGATGAGGACAGAGTGACGATGAAAACAAAAATAAAGATTAGGCCACCGCATTTGGGGACCCGGGTAGGAAGGGCTTCATCATCGCGGGAAAGAGGGGGCAGTTTGGCCTCAGGCAGCCGCACCCCAGAAAATTGGGGGCGTGTCCGTGAGCAGCAGGATAGCACAGGGGTGGGGTGGGGAGCCAACAGCCACGGGTAAAAAACCCCGCTTCGCAGGCCCAAGAAATAGCGGAAAAGGGCTCAGTGAGGCAGCACGAAATAGTCACCAGTCGGAGCGTTGGTAGGTAAAATCCGATACTCGCAGTGTGTAGTTCTTTGCTAAGACCCCGGGGGAGCCAATAGGGTTTTAAATGTGAATTGTGGGCAGAAAGTGAAGCGGGGCCGGGAGCTAAAACGGGGGGCACCAGGCCCGCCCCATCACATCAGCGTCACCATCCGGTGGCCTGGGAAAAACGGGGCTCAGAGGGGTGGTCCATCCGCCGCCGCGAAACACACACACAGCGCCCAGTGGCACCCCTGCCTTGCAGCCAGTCAAGGCTCCACCCCCCTTTCTGCAAAGGGACTTTTTCCTTGGACATCACTCCCGTCCAGATGCCCACTCCTCGAACTCCTCGTTAAGGCGAGGCATTGCAAAGAGACAACATATGCGTCCAACCTCCTAAGGGGGCACAGCTGACCATGCTCCTGTCCAGTTTTTGGGGTTACTGCAGTCCCCCCCCCCTTTCCAAATGGTGGACTCGAAAACCGTTAAAAAGAATAATGACTTGTGCCGACCGAGATGGAGATTTCCAAGCCGAAATTTTCTTTCCAAAAAAGGGCATACCACACTTCAAAAAATATGTAGAACAGCCCGGGGGGTCTCCTTGACTTATCGTTTTTTTTCCAAGGTGCAGGCAGCCGGACGTCTGGAGCTGTAACTACGGTCAGGGCCAATACATTCCTTTTCGGCCCACTGGGGAATGGCTTTCCCCCCACACACCATCAACTTGGACAGGAGAGCCGCTTTTTCCCCCCCCTCCACTTGTCAAACGCTGCACCTCCCAATTTTCCGCCTCCTCCTCCTCCACCACCACCACCCTTTAAACCTCCCCCAAATACGCCCCTCATACCCCATGTGAGGGCCCGCGGTGTCAAAGCAGTTCTATACCCGGGGTTTTCCCCGGCAACGAATCATACAGGGAGGAACGCTCCGCGCATGCAGCAAGAAATCGATGTGTGGCTTCTCCCCGCCAACTGCAAAACGGGAAACCCTAGGGGCGGACAATGGAGGAACATGGGGTCCGCGCGCAACCCGGGGAAAAGGTCATCCCCCTCAAGGCGCACGTGTTCAATCTGGGTTTGAAAAAGGTTCCTGAAGTCCTTTTCCCCCGATCTTCAACAAAAATTTTGAAAAAGGCCAGGAAACGTGCATGCACTTTATCCTTCACAAAGCCAGGGAAAACCCCCCGAGTTCAGGGGGAGAACGGCCTCCCCCCAAAACATCTGATAACAAAGTTTCCACCCGTGGAATTTCCCGCCTTCACCTTTGGGCCGACTGTAAAGAACAAGAAAAGGCCATTTAAAGATTTTTTTATGAACCAGGCAACAAATACTCCCCGGTAAATTCGATGTCAGCCATGGGGACTCATGCGTGACACCTCCGTTTTTGAGGGCCATTCGAGGGGCACGTTATTTGTCAGTCGCCAGGGCTACGGGATGAAAACATCATTTTTACTGCTTCAGTCCTGGAACAATGCTGAAAAATCTGTCCCCGGGCAGGGGACTGGGGCTGGGGGACTACATCCGTGGCCACAAGACCGGTGGGGGGCGAAATGGAGGGAGAGGAGGACATTTTGGGGCAAAGCATTTTCTGGTGAAAAAAGAGTGGATTTTTTTACCCAGGTGACAAGAAGGAGGGGCAGAGCAGCTGGAGGGGGGTGGATGGAGATGAGGAAAAATGAAGGGAATGACCCCCAAGCACCGTGGCAGTATACAGGGAAATGGAGGCAGGAGCCCATCGGAGTCACTTTGCAAGGCCCGCAGCATGTTATTTGCCTGGGTATGCAGCCGAATATCAGCATCCGGCAAGGGATATTCTGGCTCTTTACCCAATTTTTACCCTCGCTAACCGGTCCAAAATGGGACCTTTTTCCCACAAAATTGAGAAGGGAAACAAACTCAAATACTATAGGGAAATCCTCCGTAAAACAGTTGGCTGCTGCCCATGGCGCATTTCCCCCCTTTTCTGACAGGGCTGACCGGGGGTTCCCAGGCTCACGCTTAAATGCCGCGGGGCAGGGGAAGAGGGGGGGAGGACAGTACGAGCTCCCTCAGTAGTAACCTAGTCTGGGCACTGATGACCTTCCTTCCCCCCGCCAGTGGGGAGGAGGGGAGTCGCCCGCAAACAGCACAGGACCTGGACAGCCCTGAACCAACAGGGGTTTTGGCCTACTTTGGGCAGCACTCCCACCTCAGTTAGAAAACCCCGGACTACGGCAGCCAAACGGATGTGTGGCCGCAACTTGCCGAGTTTGCAGTGGAGAAGCTGTCCTGCCCGGCCAGTATTTGGGCATCAGAGCGGTGTTCATGCGGCGGGGGCCATCGTTAACCCCAAGGGGAAAACCCGCTTTTCCACGGGGAAAGTGGAACGACTGACCTTTTTCAAGATGAATCAGGCGTGGGTCGGCCAGGGTTTCCCAACAACCAATCCTTAGGCTCGTCTGGGTTCAAACACCTGCCCACCCATTCTGATGCCGGCACCCCACCTGATGCCACCTCTGCTGACAGTTTCTCCATCTCCTACCACCATCTTTACTAGGGCTGGTATTGCCACCCACCCAACACTCGTCATTTTGCCACTCTATAACCCTCATGCGCTGCGCTGTTGCTGTTGCCGGGCACCACACTGTGTCATTGTCCACTGTCTGACCCATGCTGCTGCTGTGCCCGCTCCATGTCCTCCCCCACTGTGACATTTGCCACTGCCTGACCTCATGCTGCTCCCCCCCGTACCCCCCGCTTTTGTCTTGTGCACCCTGTGGGTTCCTCCCTTTTTTCCACTCCAAATTCTTGTGCCACTCTCTGACCTCATGCTGCTGCTGTGACTCCTGCCTCCCTCCACACGGTCATTGGCCACTGCCTACTTCATGTTGCTGCCGGGGGTGACCTCCGCTTCAGTCATTGTCCACACTGTGGGTTTCCCTCTGTTTTGCCACCTCCAAATGTCATTGTGCCCCTGCCGACCAGCTGCGCGTCGGACCTCCACACTGTTCATTGTGCCACTCTGGGCCTAATACTGTTTTGCGGGCCCCAGAAAATCTTGTGCCACTGCCTGATCTCATGCTGCGCTGCCCTGACCTTCCAACTGTACATTGTGCCACCTGGGCCTAATACGTTTTCGGGCCCCCAAAATCATTGTGCCACTGCCCACTCAACTCTGCCTCGTGACCTCCACACTGTGGATTTGCCACTCGTGGCCCAATACGTTTTTGCCGCCTCCAGAATGCATTGTGCCACTGCCCCGATCTCATTCGCTCGTCGTGACCTCCACACGTACATTTTGCCACCTGGGCCTAAACTGTTTTTCCGCCTCCAAAAGTCATTGTCCACTGCCTGACCTCATACTGGCCGCCGTACCTCCACACTGTGTGATTTTGCCACTCGTGGCCTAATACTGTTTAGTGCCTCCAAAAGTCATTGTGCCACTGCCTGACTCATCGCTGCTGTCCGGACCTCCACACTGTGTGATTGTGCCACTCTGTGGCCTAATACTGTTTTGCCGCCTCCAGAATGTCATTGTGCCACTGCCTGATCTCATGCTGCTGCTGTCGTGACCTCTGCTCTCAGTCATTGTGCCACTCTGTGGCTTCCTCGTGTTTTGCCACCTCCAGAATGTCATTGTGCCACTGCCTGACCTCATGCTGCTGTGGCTGCCGCCGTCACCTCCACACTCTGTCACTAATGTTGCCACCTGAGCTCTCAGCTTGTTTTTTTCCAGCTTTCGCTGGCATGACTTTATCAGGCTACATTCCCGCATGAGTTTTTTGGTCAGTTTTGCCCTCTTAAGTGCCCAGGGAATTTTATAGTGAAGCGATTCTAAGAGCGGCGGCAGTCATGTGCGTGTCATACTAAAATACAACATTGTATGAAGACCAAACCAAGCTCCCTCTGCATATTTAAGCATGGCACAACGTTCTACAGCACCCTGCAGGCTCTGTGCAGCCTGGAAATAGCTGCTTTTTAATGCGATTCGTGCCAAAGTAATTTGGAACGAAACGAATTTTGTCGGAAAATTCGTCGAAGTGACCGAATCGAATTTTTGAGAAATTCGCCCATCTCTAGCTATAATGGGTCTTTGTCGCTCCTATTCTGATTGGCTGAGATAGCCAAGCCCCCGCTAGCTCAACCAATCAGCTCTTTTCTGCATTTTTACTGTATTTTGAACTGTCCCGCCGTTGATTCTGATTGGTCAATCGTTCTTCATAGGTTTTAATTGTTCACTGTCGCTCCTATTCTGATTGGCCGGTTTCTGCCAACCAATTAGAATAGCTTTCAGAATTTGAATTACTGTATTTCTCGGCAATTTCCAATATCCTAATTCTTGATATTGCGCCGTTCTAGATTTTTGGAAAGTGATTTTTTTTTTATTATTTTTATTTTTGAGGTTTGAGCTCTTTTCTGACAATGTTTTCCGCCTTTATAAAGGCGATTTTTTTCGGAATCATACTCCTGCTGCACGGAGTGGAGCGCCGAGATTTCTGTCGCGACCTTCGATCTGCTTCCTCGCATGTTCCGATCCTGCTTCACTTCACTGCCGCCGGAGCATTTAGACCAAAATAAACCAGGTCTGCATGTCGGAGCTGCAGAGCGCTGCACTGCGCCTCGCTTTGGCGACTCGCGATCGTACATGCCTCGGAGTATACGAGCGCGCCACGTCCCGCCCCGGAACGCCTACACCGCGCCCACACCGCGTCTATTGCCCGCCCCTTCATGCGGGGCGAAGCCGAAAGTGGCGAACGCTGCGCCTAACATCGCATCCCTGCGTCCGACAGGGGGATTCAGGCCGGGAGGCGCAGTACACGCCAAAAAACAGGCAAAAAGCCCGTTCATACATGTCGCCCCAAGTGTCCATTTTATTTGAAATGATCTGTCTTGAGCTTATGATTGTACATTAAGGAATTTTAATCCAATTGTGATCCGAGGACTGTGCCGAACAGGAGGACGGTAGATTGGTCGAGCTGCTGGACATTCTTGGAATATTATGCGCTTATATGTGTTGTACCATAAACATGTACAACCAGCTCAGGTGAGCATAACAATATCAAAATAACTACATTAATTTTTACCTAAATACTACACCATATTGGCGCAGCTTTTTATCTCTCCCCCTCGTTCCCTTTTTGTGTCTCTTTTGAGTTCTAAAGGACATAAGTATCTACATAGTTTGTGAAATATAGGGTTATATGATAGAGAAAGAGAAGCTGAGCTCTGTGATATATAGGGTTATATGATAAAGGAGAGGAGATGAGCTCTGGGATATATAGGGTTATATGATAGAGGAGAGGAGCTGAGCTGTGGCATATATAGGGTTATATGATAGAGGAGATAAGCTGAGCTCTATGATATATAGGATTATATGATAGAAGGACAGATGCTGAGCTCTATGTTATATAGGGTTATATGATAGAGGAGAGAAGCTGAGCTCTGTGAAATATAGGGTTATATGATAGAGGAGAGAAGCTGAGCTCTATGATATATAGGGTTATATTATAGAGGAGAGGAGAGGAGCTGAGCTCTGTGATATATAGGGTTATATTATATAGAAGAGAAGCGGAGCTCTGTGTTATATTGGATGATATGATAGAGGAGCTGAGCTCTGTGATATATGGGGTTATAAGATAGAGAAGAGAAGCTGAGCTCTGTGATACATGGGGTTATAAGATAGAGAAGAGAAGCTGAGCACTGTGATATAATGGGTTATATGATAGAGGGAGAGAAGCTGAGCTCTGTGATATATAGGGTTATAAGATAGAGAGAGAAGCTGAGCTCTGTGATACATGGGGTTATAAGATAGAGAAGAGAAGCTGAGCACTGCGATATATAGGGTTATGATAGAGGGAGAGAAGCTGAGCTCTGTGATATATAGGGTTACATGATAGAGGGAGAGAAACTGAGCTCTATGATATATAGGGTTATATGATAAAGGAGAGAAGCTGATCTCTGGGATATATAGGTTTATATAATAGAAGGAGAGAAGCTAAGCTCGGCGATATATAGGATTATATGATAGAGGGAGAGAAGCTGAGCTCTGTGATATATAGGGTTATATGACAGAGGGGAGTAGCTGAGCTCTGATATATTGAGTTATATGATAGAGGAGAGAAGCTGAGCTCTGTGATATATAGGGTTATATGATGAAGGGAGATAAGCTGAGCTCTTTGATATTATTATTATTATTATTATTATTATTATTATTTATTTTAAAGCGCCATTGATTCCAGGGCGCTGTACATTCGAGGGGGTTACATACATTACATAAGTCAAAAGAGTACAGTGATAAGGGATAATGACAATTGGCACGACAGAGGAAGAGAGGACCCTACCCGCGAGGGCTTACAATCTATAAGGAGAGGGAAAGAGACAGGAGGTGAGGGGCATATGTGATATGTGATATGTAGGATTATATGATAGAGGAGAGAAGCTGAGCTCTGATATAGGGTTATATGATAGAGGAGAGAAGCTGAGCTCTGATATATAGGGTTATATGAGAGGGAGAGAAGCTGAGCTCTGTGATATATAGCATATATGCCAACTTTTGAAAGTAAAAAAGCAGGAGATTTGCATATCCACGCCCATCTTGCATGTAAACCACGCCCCCTTTGAAAAAGCTACACCCTACTCCACCTAACTGTGTAATGGCTCTGGAAGAAAGCTAAATTAGGGTTTTGGCACCACCCAGCTTTCTTGGACGTTGGATAGCCTATTCAGCATCCAGAAGAGCTGGGAGATACCGCCAAACAGTGCCCCAATAGGTAGGTATCTCGGTGGCCTATTTGAACCCTGTAACCAGGTAGTAGCCTCCTGTAGCCAGGTTAATGCCCCCTTCTAGCCAGGTAGCTGTCCCCAATAGCCAGATAGTGCCCCTTACAGCTAGGTAGTGCCTCCATTAGCCAGGTAGTGCCCCCAATAGCCAGGTAGTGTCCCCAATAGCCAGGTAGTGTCCCCAATAGCCACTTAGATGCTCCTTATAGCCAGGTAGTTCCCGCAATAGCTAGGCAGATGCCCCCTTTATCCAGGTAGATGTCCCCATGAGCCATTCAGATGCCCCCATGAGCCAGGCAGATGCCACCTTTATCCAGGTAGATGCCCCAATGCCAGGCAGATGCCCCCATGAGCCAGGCAGATGCCCCCTTTATCCAGGCAGATGCCCCCATGCCAGGCAGATGCCCCCATGAGCCAGGCAGATGCCCCCTTTTCCAGGTAGATGCCCCCATGAGCCAGGCAGATGCCCCCATGAGCCAGGCAGATGCCCCCTTTATCCAGGTAGATGCCCCCATTAGCCAGGTAGATGCCACCATGAGCCAGGCAGATGCCCCCTTTATCCAGGCAGATGCCCCCATGAGCCAGGCAGGGCCCCCATTAGCCAGGTAGATGCCCCCATGAGCCAGGCAGATGCCCCCATGAGCCAGGCAGATTCCCCCTTTATCCAGGCAGATGCCACCATGCCAGGCAGATGCCCCCTTTATCCAGGTAGATGCCCCCATGAGCCAGGCAGATGCCCCCATGAGCCAGGCAGATGCCCCCATGAGCCAAGCATTGCCCCTATAGCTAGTAACAATAAAATAATAAAACCTACTTCACACTCCTCCCCTCACAAGCACTCAGTCACTGCACACACCCCTCCCCTCACAGGCAATTACCCACACACACCCCTCTCCCCACACACAGCTATCCCTGCACTCACCTGTCCTGCTGGCATCCTAGTTCTTCAAACTCGTGGAAAGGGGGCTTCCTCGCAGCTAGGAGAACATTGCCGGCGGCGGTACATGACAGAGGCTTTAGGGCAGCGTCAAGAGATGCTGCCCGATGCCTCTGTATACAGATAACCTCCAGCTTCTCTAAAGAGGCGGGAGGTTAGGCCACCCAAGCGGGAGGGCGGGACACGGCCCCCATTAGCGGGAGTGACCCTCCAAAAACGGGAGGGTTGGCAACTATGATATATAGGGTTATATGATGAAGGGAGATAAGCTGAGCTCTTTGATATGTAGGAGTATATGATAGAGGAGAGAAGCTGGGCTCTGATAAAAATGCTTATGGGATTTGAAGCTGGATTTCTGAGTTACAAGCAGAGAAAATCTATGAAAGTGAAAATGGAAGTACTGCTAACCCCACCCACATGCAGTGACAATTAGCTCTGTATACATACTGATACAGTAAAAGCTGTCAATCACTGAATGTGGGAGAGGTAAGCAGGACTCATAGGGCCACATGTATGAAAACTGTCTAGGTATAAAACATATGAAATACCTGGGCTGGCATGGAATTAGCTGATTCGGATTTTTAATGATGTGTTAGAAACATAAGGCCATGTTCACACGGCTTATTCTGGGACATAATTCAGTCCGTAATTACGCGCCGGAGTGCGCCAATTACAGGCTGAATCCGTCCCAGTAACTACGGTAATGCACAGTTCTCATAGAGAACTATGCATTACGTCTCCTCTCCCGGCTCGGCGAATACGCTGAGGGGGGGAGATAAATGACAGGTCACTTTCTAGCGGTGTATACGCGCCGCTAGCAATGACTGTCTATGGGCCGGCGAAGTGCCGGCCCCCCGCTCCCGCCCCACCCCCGGCCCCACGGCGTAATTGCGGGGCGGAATTACGCCCCGCGCTTTAGCCGTGTGAACATAGCCTAAAACAGAGTCGTCCAAAAAGTTAAGAGAAGACATCATTGTTTTGCACAAACAAGGTAAAGGATACAAAAAGATAGCACATGTATGAATGTTACTAGAGATAAGGTTGTAAGTTTGCAGGGAACCTGTCAGTTGGTTTATGCAACCCTCTCTGTGATCAGGATATGATAGAGGAAGAGAAGCTGAGGCATGAGATATACAGTATAGGGTTATTTGATTTAAAGGAGTATTTCTAAGTCAAAAGCAGAGAAAATACTGACCGCACTTCTTAAGCGACAATATGGGCCACATGTATAAAAACTGTCTAGGTCTAAAACTCACTTTGTTGCCCATAGCAACCAATCAGAGTGCCCCTTTCATTTCAAACAGTGCTCTGGAAAAATGAGAGGGTTGCTGTGATTGGTTGCTATGGGAAACAAAGTTATTTTTAGACCTAGACAGTTCGGTCAGTATTTTCTCTGCTTTTGACTTAGAAATACTCCTTTAAATCAAATAACCCTATACTGTATATCTCATGCCTCAGCTTCTCTTCCTCTATCATATCCTGATCACAGAGAGGGTTGCATAAACCAACTGACAGGTTCCCTTTAAACTTGCAAGCTTACAACCTTATCTCTAGTAACATTCATACATGTGCTAACTTGTTGTATCCTTTACCTTGTTTGTGCAAAACAATGATGTATTTTAACTTTTTGGACCACTCTGTTTTATGTTTCTAACACATCATTAAAAATCCGAATCAGCTAATTCCATGCCAGCTCAGGTATTTCATATGTTTTATCTCTAATAAGGCCCTTGTTTAGTGGCACCAGGAGTCCTCAAAGAGTTTTTCTAACCACAATGATTAGCTTTAAACATGTAGGCAAAGTTAAATAAAAGCTATTACTAAATACATTACTGTTCTGATTTTGCCTTGTTTAGGAGATAGAGGAGATTGTATCTTCTTTTGTGTACACAAGTTTTTCTAGGTTACTGACCATCTCTCTCTGCTCCCATTGCTCCAGCTGCCCTTTCTAACCATGGTGAGGTCACTCCCTGCTTTTATCAGTGAAACAGGAGTTCGTTTATCTATGGTACTGACAAACTTTAACCTTTAAGAGCTCTGTAGCTTTGTTCACTACAGTTTAAAAACCTCCAGCATTCATCTCATAGGCTCAGTCAGGAACAGCAGAGCTGATATGCCAATCACTGCTATAGAACTAACAACAGCTTAACCAGAAAGTGTGAGTCTGAAGCTGGCTGTAGATAGCCAGCTCTATGAAACAGCATGGTGAGATGAATCCATTAAGAAAACACCTGATCCATAAATCTATGAGGGACTCGATTTGGGAGTTTGAATAATTCTAAGGGCTTGTCCCCACTGCACGGGTTTTCACCCGGTTTTACAGATGGTTTTCAGTTTTGAAAGCTGTCTGTAAACCGGGTGTCAATTTTTATCATGGACCGTAATGAAAAATCCATGCAGCAGTCCCCACTGCATGGATTTTCCGCCGGATGGTTTCTTAGACCGCCGACGGTCCAAAAAACGTAGAACATGTTAATTCTTCCTCCCGGTTTTCGGGCGGAATATGAACAAGTCTATGCAAAGGGGCAGGGCTTTTTCCCCCCTGCGGCCATGTGCACGGCCCCAAAACAGTGCAAATACCGGGCGGGATTTCCGACCGGTATTTTCACTGTGCTGTGTGAACGGCCCCTAAGACTGCATTTGTCATTAAAAATGGAATTCTGTATTGAATTTGATTGGATAAACCATGTGTTAGCTTAGTTTATGTTTAGCTATTTAAATTGTTCTTGTTTGACTGTTTTTAAGCAAATAGCTGAAAGTTTGCTTAATGTTAGCATCAATGTAATTTACAGAGCTCAGGTCCTAAAGTTATGTGTGTCAGGGGTACATACAGCCAAGGCCAGTAAGAAAAGACTCATGAAACATCAAGAGAGCAGAATTTTTATAACAGCTTCCTTAAACAATTCGTAATCCAAAACATCTCTGCTAATAGTCAAAATGTTTAATTTACAACAAGGTACACCATAAACGTTTTGTAGATAATAGTAGCTTAACAGGCACAATGAACACTTAAAGGGGTTGTCTCACTACAAGGATTGCTTTTTATGTTAAAGATCTTTCAAAAACAAATCACTTTGCATTATGTGTCCATTAACAGTGTCCTACCTGTTCCTAGATATCCACTTTTGAATGGGCTGCATCAGCTCCTCAAATCGCTTTAGCTACAGACCTGTTCATTCTCTCCTGATAATCTGCCAGCGCTGGTCGCTATAGCTACAGACCTGGTATCCTCAGCAGCTCGTCACTGCATGCCAATAGTAGCCTGTAAAATTCAACCGAGAAAACAAGACTAAGGTAAGATGAATCCATGTGGTGAAAAATTTGCAATCACTCATGGAAAACCAACATTTTTTTTTCTTTTCCACAGGAACAAACAGAAAAAATAAGTTTATTAATTTATCTTTCAAAACAGTAATTTCAACCAACTGTTATTTTTTTCAGCAGATGGGCTCCTAATGCAATCTTTTCTTCAAGTAGTTCTATTGAACATGGCACTTTTATGTATTCCAACTATGTTTCACAAACAAGTTCTAAATAAATCTGTTGCTCTGACCTGCTTGGATCAGACATTTGATTTTTAGTGTCATTGTTACACTCTACATAACATGTGAGAGAAACAAGGGGAGACAGTGGAACAGAAGGTATCACGGATGTGCCCTCTTGGCTACCCATTGAGATATCTCCTTCTTCAATTTCTTGCTGATGTTGAAGATGACTTGACCGCCAAGAAACACTCTCAATGTAAATTTATTTGGCATAGGAATGTTTTTTCCTGAGGTTTTGTGTCAACCTGTGACTTTATCCCTCTGTTCCTTTTATTAAAAAAAAAAAAAAACCCCGTGATTTTTAAAAAGGGTGAAAAAAGAAATTTTTGTTTGAAAGAGTCACTGTTTTTGTCATTTCCCAAATCTTCATGAGGTTTATGCTTCAATAATTTTAAAGGTATAATACATTTGTTTTGTTTGTTTTTTTGTTTTTTTTTATTTTCAATATTTTACTATGCGGTGACCTCTTAGAAAGTGGATATGGCAGAATCTATTCAAATTTATACATTAACATTTTCATACAGTGAAGTAAATAATTATTTGATCCCTTGCTGATTGTGTAAGTTTGACAAATAAATTTCAGTCTTTTTTTTAAATTTTACTTTAAGAGAAAATACAAAATTAAAATCCGAAAAACCATGAATTTAAAATTTATAAATTTATTTGAATTTTGCTGAGAGAAATGGTATTTTCCCCTACCCAAAACCCTTTGGTTTTTGGCCCTCCCGATCAGTTAATGCCCTAGTCAACCCGTTTCCCGCAAGGGGTAGCGATTTCGTGGACTACGTCTGGGTCGATGTATTCGTCAAATTATCAAGACGATTTCCGTAGTCGATATTTAAATTTTCGTGAGACCATTAAAGTTTATGGGAGAGGAACAACACCTTCATTCTTTCAAAACCCAAAAGGCGGGGGAAGCTGGAAATTAAATCCCAACAGTAAAACTGGTCCCAATCTTGGAAACAAATTTTGGTTATAAAAGTACAGAAAAAAACTCACAGACCATTCCCATCCCCGCTTGTAACCCAGAAGACCCCCAAACCGCATGACCCACAAATTAAAAAAGTGCCAGAAGGCAGTATTATTTGAACCATCTTTTTTACTTGAACTGGACATTGACTATGCCTGTCCTGGGACGCAGCATGACCCTTAAATTCTACATGACCCCCCAGATTTAAAAGTGCCGGAAAAAGGGAGTCTTTAACCACCATTTTGTTGAACTGGGACATTAAGTATATCTGCCCTTTGTATGCAGTATGACCTTTTAAACCTGTCTAAACCCAAGATTAAAAAGTCCCGGGGAAAAGGAGTCATTAAACCCACCTTTTTTAGTTGAACTGGACATTGACTATACCTGTCCTGGGCAACAGCATGAACCCAAACCTGCAGACCCCCAGATTAAAAAAAAGTGCCAGAAAAAGAAGTCTTTTACCCCCATTTTAGTTAAAATGGACATTAACTATATCTGTCCTGTACCGCAGTATGACCATTAAACCTGTCTGACCCACAGATTAAAAAGTCCCGGGGCAAAAGGAGTCTTTGAAGCACCATTTTAGTTGACTGGACTTTGGGACTATACCTGTCCGGCCAGCATGAGCCCCAAACCTGCATGACCCCCAGTTTAAAAAAAAGTGCGGAAAAAAGGAGTTTTTTAACCACCATTTAGTTAAATCTGGACTTTAAAAACTATATCTGTCCTGTCCCGCAGTATGACCATTAAACCTGTCTGACCCACAGATTAAAAGTGCGGGAAAAGGAGTCTTTAAAACCCCCAATTTTAGTTGAACTGGACATTAACTATCCTGTCCTGGGCCACAGCATGAGCCCCAAACCCGGGATGACCCCCAGATTAAAAAAAGTGCGGAAAAAGGAATCTTTAACCACCATTTTAGTTGGAACTGGACATTAACTATACCCTGCCCCTGTACTGCAGTATGACTTAAACCTGTCTGACCCAAAAGATTAAAAAAGTCCCGGAAAAAGGAGTCTTTAAAACCACCATTTTAGTTGAACTGGACATAAAACTATACATGTCCTGGGCCACAGCATGAGCCCCAAAAACCTGCATGACCCCCAGTTTAAAAAAAGTCCCGGAAAAAGGAGTCTTTAAACCACCTTTTTTAGTTGAACGGGGCAATTTTTATACCCGGGTCCTTTTACCGCAGTTTTTGACTATTAAAACCTGTCTGACTCACAGTTTTAAAAAGTGCGGGGGAAAAAAGGGGGGTTGTGAACCCCCCTTTTTTATTTGGGAATGGACATTGACTATCCTTTTCCGGGGAAAAAAGCTTGACCCAAAAAAAACCCTGCGGGGGAAACCCCAGTTTAAAAAAAGGGTGCCGGAAAAAGGGGTCTTTAAACCCCACCTTTTTGTTGAAATGGACTTTGGACTATCCCTTTTCCGGGCCACAGCGGGGGTTTCCTCCCAAATTGGGACGACCCGGGGCTTGTGCGTTGTTGACTCACGGGAAAAAAGAGATAAAAATTTGGAATATAAAAAACCCGGGTTCTAAACAGATCAAAAAAAAAAATTTCCAAAACAAAAAATCTTTTTTTGTTATGCTTTTAAATAATTACCCCTTTATATAAAAAAAGGGCCCTTTTCCAAAAACAAAAATTACCCCACTATAAAAATATGCAACGTATTTGTATAAAGCCCCCGGTGAAATATCAGCCCTTTAAAAAACAAAAAAAAAGTGGACAATGTCTAGAAATTTCACAGCAAAAAAAGCCCAATTTTTCCCAAATTTACCTATTCGAGAGAAAAAAGTCCCCTTAAGAGGGGGGGAAAATGTGGTCAAAAAACTCACGGTTCTAAAAGGACTTGGCCACAGTAACCCCTTTGGGCCCCCTTTGGCCCAGTAAATTACCATATAATAAAAAAATGCCTATCGCATCACTTTTATATTTCCTACCCGGGATAGGAAACTCCCCCCAAAAAGGGGGAAAAACCCCACCCCCGGCGACTCCCCCTAACTAAATTTAAATTTACAGAAAAATACTTTAAAGGGGAAACACAGACAAAAGGTCCCAAACGCGTTTCCCGGGAATTTTGGTTCATAGGGGATAAAATTTAAATTTAAATCTGTGATGGAGATGATAAATGGGTCCAGGTGAGGGGAAATTTTGAGGCCTTAAGTAATTCCCCGGGGACATATATCACTTTTAAAACCCACCCCTTTTTAAACCAAATAAACAAATTCGGGCCAAACCAAGCCACTTTACTCCCCCAAGATACAGGATTAAACCCGGGGGAAAATTTTTGGCTCAATAGAAAAAATTAAAGAGCCAAAAAACCCACAGTTCCGCGGGCCTCCATTTTCCCCCCAAAACCGGAAGTGACGAAACCGGAAATTTTGGGCAAACCCGGGAAAAGTGGAAAAACCGGAAAGGGGCAAAAAGGGAAAGTTTTCCCTTCAGCACGTGCCCCCCCAATTTGGAAAAAACTAGACGGGGAAAAACAGGGGCCAAACCCGGCGACGCCCCCCGGTCCCCACGGGCGCAACTAGAAAAACCAGGGGCCACCCCCCCCCCAAAATGGGACAAGGGGGGGAAATTGGGGGCCCCCCAAAAAACTATACAGAAAAATTACGTTTGGGAAAACCAATAGCTTTAAGGGTTTGACCCAAGAAACAGGAGGCTTATCATAAAGGGGAATCAATATGGTTTTTAAAAAAAGGTTACTTTTAAAAAAATCCAATGGATTTTAAAACTCCCAATTTTTAAAAGGCAAAAAGTAAAAAAAAAAAGTGAGGGCGTAAGAAAAAAAAAAGATAAAAGGAAATATTTTATATTTGGCGTTTTGGAAAAATTAAGGGGGGGATAAAACCCAAAACTGGTAGGGAATTCTCAACGGTTTCCCCTATCAACAGAACCCAAAAAAAAAAGGGGCCCAAAAAAAAAACAAAACAAAAAAACTGAAATTTTTAAAAAAATATTAAAAAAAACACCCAAAAATTTCGGGTTTTTTTCCTTTAAAGGGCCCATCGGGGGGGGTCTTTAGTATGTAATCTGAAAATCCATGGGTTTTTTCTTTTTTAAGCAGTTTTTTTAAAACCCCCCAATCACCCCCCTCGAGGTGGGTTTTTCACGACCTAAATGATCGAAAAAATTTTAGGTGTGTTGGATTCAAATTTTTTTGAAATTTTACCCTAAGGGCGAGGTATCGGTTTTATTTTTCCCTTTTGCCAAAAGTACCCTAGATGCTCGCCAAAATCGTCTTCTAAAATTTTTCTCTTTTGTCTTTCCAAAATATTTCCTTTGGGCAAGTTTCAAATGAAAAAATAAATTGGGCTCCCTTTACTTTTTTACAAAATTTGGGGGAAAAACTCTTTTTCCTTTTGTTTTCGATTGATTTTAAATCAGCGAAAAAACTTTTTGACTTTCTCAATAAATGGAATGCCACACCGTTGGGCCCCAATCGAAAGGTACCTTTTGGTTGTCGATCCAAACCCGGTCCCTGTTTTTTTTAGGTGGGGGCTTTTAAATATGACCAAAGGG
Source organism: Phyllomedusa bahiana (assembly GCA_025379985.1). Taxonomy (NCBI): domain Eukaryota; kingdom Metazoa; phylum Chordata; class Amphibia; order Anura; family Hylidae; genus Phyllomedusa; species Phyllomedusa bahiana. The sequence goes on along the minus strand of JAODAL010009287.1, from coordinate 86,536 downwards.
GGTTTTCCCCCCAAAAGATTTCCTTTTTCCCGAATGTAATCTGAGGGAAAAAACAGGGAGGAAAATCTTTTAAAAAACCCGATCTGACCTCCCAAAATTTTCCCAGTATTTTTAGGGAAATTTCAGTTCCTCGGCTTAAAATTTTGTGGGCCCTTTATCAAAGGGTTTGGGCCCCGTCATTTTTATTAAAAGGGCACTCCTGATTTTTTTGAGAAAAATTTTGGGCGGACTGACAGTTGAGGGAAAACTAAAACCCCGGGGCCTTCCCCTTGATGTGAGGCTCCCCTTTTTAGCAGCATTTCCCCCCCTGATTTTTTTTTGGGGTGGGTTTCTGTAGAGTATTTTTCCCCTTTTTTTGGGGCCATAAATCTTAGAGGGGGCATAATTAAAAAATTGGTTTCCTTTCGGTGCTTTTGTTTGCCTTTAAAGAATTTTTTTTATTTTTTTAAAGGTAAGATCTTCCACCCCGTCAGGGGGGGACCCGTGGCTCCCTCGTTTTCGCAAATTTTTCCTGGGCTGGTGGGAGGTAAACCTTTTTTTGTTTTGGGACAATGAAACCCACCCCCCTACGGATTTTAAAATTTTTGTTTTGGGGTTTTGGGTTTTTTGACGTTTTTCCTAATTTTGTGGGGGAAAGGGACGACAGAGGGGTTTTGATGACTTTGTAGAAGTTCAAAATTAATAAAAGTTTGGGATGAAAAATTTTAACCCTTTAGCTATTGTTTAAAGTGTTGGCCCTTTCCCTTTTTTGGGGTTTTTTATTTTTATTAAAAGTTAAAAACTGGGCAATCTACATACAAAAACCTTTCGGAAACCAAAACCCCGGACTTAAAAGTTTTCCTCCCCGTGGGAGGGGGTTACCTTTCCCAGGGCCCTTAAAAAAGGGGGGGTTTTTCCAAAGGGGGGGAGTTTCTCCCAGTTCGGAGAAATGCTCAAGGAAAGGGAAGGGCTATTTGTTCCAAAACAAGGGGGCCTTAAAAAAAGGTTTTTTGGATCGGGAAATTTTTTCCCCAAAAAAAATTTATTGATGGGGGGCATTTTTAAAAAGGGACTTGAAAGTGGTTTGGAAACGGGGACTGCTCCCAAAGGGTTTTGGGGCAGAAACAAACAAAATTTCCCCCCAAATCAAAAAATATGTGGATCGTGGAAAAATTTGATCAGGGCACGGGAAAAAAACAAAGGAAGGATTTTATTTCTGGTTTTGGGGTATCTTGGGTTTTAGATCAGGGGTTTTAAAAAAATGCCCCCCCTGATTTTCCCCAGATTACAAACAGGAAAAGGGAAATCATTGGGGGGGATTTGTTTGGGGCAAAGTTTATATTGTTCCCCCCTAAAAAAAAACCCGGGACCGGTTGGATCGGAAACCACTGGTCCTTTCGGGGGAGTGGGGGAAAACTGTGTGGGCATGTCCATTATTGGGGCAAATCAAAAAACTTTTTGTGATTTTAAAAACAGATCGTACATTTTTGGGTTGTTTGGTTAAAAAAAAAAAAAAAAAAAAAAAAAAAAAAAAAGAGATTTTTTCCAAAAATGTTTAAAAGGGAAGGGGTCCCCTTTTTTTTATGCAGTTTTAACTTCCCGGGTTTTGTTGGAAAGGGGGCTAAGGACAATGTAGGGAAAACGGAAGGGTTTGGGGGAGCTTTTAGGGGGGGCATTTGGCATAAGAAAGATACCACCGATAGGGTCGAAAAATTTTTTGTGAATGGGCATTAAAAATGATTTCCCAAAAAACACCTGAAAATTTTTTGATAATTGAGGTCGTGAGGAAAAATTTACCTCGAAACGGGGGGGATTGGGATAAAAAGACTGCTTAAAAAAAAAAACCCAGTGGATTTTCAGATTAAACTAAAAACCCTGGGTGGTCTTAATGAAAACCTGAAAATTTGGGTGTTTTTATTTTTTTTTTCATAAATTTGTTTTTTTTTTTTGTTTTTTTTTTGGGCCTTTTCTTTTTTGGGTTTTTGTTTTATAGGGTAATCAGTTGGAATATCCCTACCATGTGGGGGGTATTTGTTTTTCCCTTTTTACAATTTCTGTTTAGGTAAAATAATAATTTCTTTAAACTTTTTTGTCTTTTCCCTCACTTTATGTTACTTAGGGGCCCTTAAATATTGGGGAGTTTATATCCATTGGATTATTTTTTAAAGGGACCTTGTGTACTCGTTTTTGAGTCTTGATGATAAATCTTCCCGTTTTTTTGGGTTTTTCCCTTTATTTCTATTTTTGTCCAACGTTTTTTTCTGTTTTTAGTTGGGGGCCCGGAAGGGGCCCCTTTCAAAGGGGGGGCGGGGTGAAATGGATTCTAGTTTTCGCGGGGGGGGGGACCCGGTTTGGCGTGCGCGTTTTTCAATCGGGTTTTGCCCGTCTAGTTTCCCAGGGGTTTGGGGTGGGAGTGTGAAGGGGAAAAATTTTCTTTTTGTTTTGCCTTTTTCCGGTTTGCCACTTCCCGTTTGTCACTTCCGGGGTTTGTTTTACTTCCCGGGAGCATTTCCCGGGTTTTTTCGGAACCCGGGGGGCGGCGGGGAAAAATGTGGTATTTGGGGTCTTTTTTTTTGTATTAGAAAGTGCAAAAAGGAAATTTACTCCGTATCATTGGTGGGTAAAGTGGCATTTTGGGTTGGGGCTGGTAGTTTATTTTTTTAATAGGGGTTTGGGGATTTTAAGTGATAACTGTCTGGCCAACTTTTTTATGGCTTCATCATTTTCCAAACACCCTGGAATTTATCATAAACTTTATCCCCCAGATGTAAATTATTATCCCTTTATGAAAACCCCCCCCCCCAATTTTTTGGGGAAAAAACCCCGTGGGGGGGTTTTTGTCTGTGTTCTTTATGTATGTTTTCTGTATAATTTAGTTAGTTTTGGGGAAATCGTTTTGAGGGGTTTTTGGGGCCCCCCTTGGGGGCGGGAGGGAGTGCTCTAAACTGGTTTGGACTTTTATAGTGATAGCGATAGTGCTTTTTCTTTATTTGGTTTTATACTGGGTTTCCAAAGGGGGGAACGGAAATCTACTTTTGACAAGGGGGGTTCAGAACCGGGGAGTTTTTGGGGAAAAACATTTTCCCCCCTCTTATAGGGGCCCCCTTCTCCTGCTAAAAAGGTATTTGGGACAATGTCTTTTTTGCTGTTGGGTTTAAACTAGGGGCAATTTTTTCCACTTGCTTTTTGGGATTTAGGTTTTTGATATACCCGGGTAATTTTTACATTACGTTGATTTTCTTGTGTGTTGTCGGGCCGCCCCTGGAAAGGGGGCCCCCCTTTCCCCTCCCTTTTTCATGTACCTCCTACCCCCTTTTTTGCCCCCTTAAACCCCCCCCCAAACCCGCATTTTGCTTTTTTGTTTAGAAAGATACAAATTTAAGAAAAATTTTGGAAAAGGGGCGCCCGAGCAGCGGGGGAAGATCCCGGATGATTTTGGGCATGTGGGGGGATTTTTCCGGGGGCTCAAAGCCCCCCTTTAAAGCCTTTCTGGGGGGGCAACCCCCCCTGGTGCCCGGGAGGGCCCGGAAACATCTGGCGATCCTGGCCCCCTTACCCCCAGGGGCCCGATTTCCCGCCCCAAACCAAACTCCCGCAAAAAAAATGTCCCACCACAGAGGGCAAGAAGGGGGGAAATCACCCCTGGGGCCCCCCTGGAAGGGGCCCCGGGGAAACCCAAAAACCCCGTGACCCTAAAAACCCCCCAAGGGGGGACTTGACTTTTTTCCCAAAAACTCCTTCTGGGAAGCAAATGGGGGGGGGCACGGGGAGCTTTTACACCCGCCCCCCAGGGCCTTTAAGGGGTTGATGGGGAAGGGGGGTGTTTTCCAAATTTTGAGCGTTTTTGGGGCTTCAGGGGACCCGGGGCCCCCCCCCAAAGGGGATTTTTGCCCTCTGACCAAAGGGAAACCCACAAAATCGTTTTCCCGGGCCCCAGCCAGGGGTTTTCCCCCGGGGGAAAAAAAAAACCCCCCAAAAGGTTTGGCCCCTGTGATGGGGGGGGACATGGGTCCGGGTTGGGGGTCTTACCCCCAGGAAAAACCCCCATGGGGTTTAAAGGGGGACGGACTGTAGCTGAAATTAAACCCTTGTGGTTGCTTTATTTGCTTTTTATGTTTTTGGGAACATTTTTTAAGATTTTTTTCTGTCCCTATTTGTTATTTATCCCGGGACCATGCCGCCAGGGCGGGGGGCCCAACCCTTTTATTATTATATGGGTTTTTTGTTGAAATGAAAATTACTCGGTAAAAAAAAAAAAAAAAAAAGAAGAAGGTATGGAACAGTTTTTGACAGTCTCTTATTAAAAGACGGCAAATCACAGCTATTCTTAAATCCCTCTAATTTCCTACAGCCAACTAGGATTAGAAACTGAATAGTTTCTAGCAAATACCTGTGAAATGCGGTCTGGTGGAAGAACCATAAGACAAAATCAACAGTGTTCTTCCTTCAGTCCCAGGGATTTACAACTGCCAAGTAGGACTAAGAATTGATAGTTTTCAACAAACTATCATACAAGTGTGCCATCTGCTCCAAACTGAGATTCAACGAGCGCAATAAAACTATTCAGAAGTTACATGGATGAGAAATTGCGTTTTTTGCAGCAATGACAAACGAGAACAGTTTCTAGAATTGTCCTACAACGTGGCTATTTGAAAAAAACTAGGGCCGCACCACGTGTAATACAGCTATTTAAAAAATATACGGATAACAAACGGTGGTTTTTGCACCAATGAAATACACCAGCAGTAACTACAAAATTTCTGTATTCAAATTTAAGTACAAGGTGGCTCTTTGAACAAAACTGGGCCGCACCCAGTAGAAAAAATACCAATTTGAAATGTATACGGATAAAAAAAAGTTGGGTTTTGCACCTATGAAATACACCTGCAATTACTAGCAAATTTCTGTATCCTAATGTAAGTACAAGGTGGGTCTTTGAACAAAAACAGCGCTAGATGCTTCTTTCAAACTCTCAGCCTAACTAACTAAAAACTGAAATTCTCTAATCGACCTATGTTCTAATGTTCACAGCTAAAAGCATAGTTGTCTCTGTGAACAAAGAGAACTGTGTTGCTGAGCTGTATTCAGGAGAAAGCTGACTGACGTCCTGTCTTATTGAGACACAGACACACACTGATGCTGAACAGGAAGGGCTGTTCTATGTAAAATGAGGTCATGTGATTTTTACAGCCAATCACAACCATACACATCACAGTACTGATGTCGCACACCCAGCTCACCCTGCTCTATTCTCGAAGCTGATTTGCTGGCCGCCAAAATGACAGGAAACGCCGAAAATGGCACGATATTAATAGATTATGCGCAGATTCTCACCTAAATTATCGCGTGATCGAAAAATTCCGATCAACCTAAAAACGTGCCGATTTCAACTTTGTCGATTATAATCGCTCAACACTAGTTACCTGCATTAAAGGGGTTGTCTCACTACAAATAATATCTTTCAAAATGTAGGGAAAACTACATGAAGACGTTTTCCAAATATATTGCTTTGTTCATCTTTTTTTGTTAAGGAGCTACAAGTAATTTTATCACCTTCTGAGCTCTCTCTGGTTCCCCAAGTGACCAACCTGTTGTCACGGTTCACGCCGCGGTCCCCTGCCATGGACCGTCAGCGTGTCCATGCCTTCCTTGTACCTACTTCCTGGGGTCCTGTACGTGCCCTGCGCCTCCTAGGTCGCACGCGTGGCAGCTATCTGTCCTTTATAGGTCCTCTGTCCTGATCACCTTCCTCTTGACCTGTGACCCCTGGTTATAAGAGGAAGTTCCTGTCCTTTGCTCTGGGTCAGTCCACTGCAGTGTTGTGCCTCATGCTTAGAGGTTGTTCTATCTGAGCTCCTGCTAGCATCTCAGGTCTGCTGTTCTGGAATTAATCCCTGAGATGCTGGTCCAGTTTCTGCAGTCCACTACAGCTCCTGACCATCTTTCTGTCGTTTCTGCTGTCTCTGCACCTGTCCTGTGTCCTGCTGTGGCATTTGTCCAGTACCTGCTACATCCTGATGTTGCACCTGTTCTGTATCCTGCTGTATTCCTGCTGAAATGTATGTTTATTCCTGCTGTATTTCTGCTGAAGTGTACATTTATTCCTGCTGAAACCTGCTCTGCATATGTTTTCCGGATGTACCTGTCAACCCCCCTTTCTGTGCCTGTGTTCCTGTCCTGCACCTCGGCTGTCACCGCAGGTAGCCACGTCAGGGGTAGCGACCTGGAGGTTCCCCGCAGCAAAGTCTGTCCTGCTTTGCGGCGGGCTCCGGTGAAGACCGAGGGCCCCTTAGACTCTGCTCCCTGACGTGGATCTCCATTTACCATCTCACCTGCGTTGATCATAGTGGGTCCACACCCGGATATCAGCGATCGGCGTCTCAGCGTACGTTGTTGCCGCTGGATCGGGACAGAATGGACTGACCATTGTCCACTACAGTGACACCAGTGTACTCCTTATCCCCTGCTGTTTGTTCTATCTGATAGCAGGGAGTGACATCATCACACAGGTCATGCAGCACAGAACTCCGGACAGTGAGGGCTAGTTTGTTATCTGATCTTTCATACAAAAGACTAATAACTCTACTGTTTACATTAGCTCAGAAGTTTCTCTGGACCTCAGAGAAGGTAATTTAGCTAATCCAGACTGATGAACAAAGAGGTCTGAATACACGGAGCTCATATGTTACAGACAGTTTGACCAGAAAGTGACAGAGCAAAGCAGCATTATTTCATTCATGTATCCTATGAATCTTTGAGATGAGACAACCCCTTTAAAGACAGCTGTCTTAAATATTGACCTGTCCACTGACTCAATTAATCAATCAGACTCTATCCTCTACAACATGGGCAATACCAAAGAGTTTTCTAAGGCTGTCAGGGACAAGATCATAGACCTGCACAAAGCTGGAATGAACTACAAAACCATAAGTAAGACGCTGGGTAAGGAGACAACTGTTGTTACAATAGTAAGAAAATAGAAGAAATACACAATGACTGTCAATCGACATTGATCTGGGGGACCATGGAAAATCACACCTCGGGGTATTCTTGATCTTGAGGAAGGTGAGAGATCAGCCTACACAGGGGAAACTTCTTAATGATCTCAAAGCAGCCGGGACCACAGCCACCAAGAAAACCATTGGTAACACATTAGGCTGTAATGGTTAAAATCCTGTAGTGCCCGAAAGATCCCCTTGCTCAACAAGGCACATGTGCAGGGCCGTTTGAAGTTTGACAATGAACACCTGGATGATCCTTTGAGTGATTGGGAGATGGTGCTGTGGTCAGACAAAAATTGAGCTCTTTAGCATTAACTCAAATCGTTGTGTTTGGAGGAAGAGAAATGCTGCCTATGATCCAAAGAACACCATCCCCACTGTCAAGCATGAAGGGGGAAACATTATGTTTTGGGGGTGTTTCTCTGCTAAGGGCACAGGACTACTTCACTGCATCAATGGGAGAATGGATGGAGTTATGTACTGTAAAATCCTGAGCGACAACCTCCTTCCCTGCGCCAGGACATTAAAAATGGGTCGTGGCTGGGTCTTCCAGCAAGACAATGACCCAAAAAATACAGCCAAAGCGACAAAAGAGTGGCTCAAAAAGAAGCACATTAAGGTCATGGAGTGGCCTAGCCAGTCTCCAAACCTTAATCCCATAGAAAACTTATGGAGGGAGATGAAGCTCCGAGTTGCCAAGCGACAGCCTCAAAATCTTAATGGTTTAGAGCTGATCTCCAAAGAGGAGCGGACCAATATTCCTTCCGACATGTGCTCAAACCACATCATCAACTACAAAAAACATCTGACTGCTGTGCTTGCCAACAAGGGTTTTGCCACCAAGTAGTACGTACTGTTTGCCAGAGGGATAAAATACTTATTTCTCGCTGTAAAATGAAAATAAATTTAGAAAATTTATACAATGTGTTAAAATTAACCTACCCTTAAAATGATAGACTGTTCATGTCTTTGTCAGTGGGCAAACTTACAAGATCAGTAAAGGATCAAATAATTATTTCCTTCACTACACAGGTGAAACAAACCTTCCTTACACAGAAGGGAAATCAATAGTGAGGCATATGTTATGTAAGGAGGCTACCTGTTGCAATGCAAATATCTGATTCTTAGGGTCCGTTTTAGATGTGGTGCTGACTAGAAATAATTTTCAATGTGAGACTACGTTTTACTTGCAGCTATAGAAGACTTTGATGGGGTCCTTTGTGGCTTCAAGTTATGCAAACATTTTATGTGCTCATTTGAGAATCAATATGCTGCGAGTGAAAGGTTCATGTGAAGCGTTAGTTTCATTACGTCGACAATATTTTCCTGCTGTGGTGTAGTAGAGGCAGAATTAGAGAGTTTTGTAAGCTATTAGAAAAACCGACTTGAATTGATTACGTTTTCCCTTGAGTTAAATCCTAGAGTAATTCATTATTTGTATTTGGAGGTCAGAATAAATAATATCAAGCTATTATCTATTTCAATGAATGATGTGGCTTCATTAATAGTGATGAGCGATTACGTTGACTATCGTCATCGGGTAGATAGTCAATATCGGCAATTATCAAGACGATATCCGATAGTCGATAATAGATTATTGCCGATGACCATTAAAGTCTATGGGAGAGGAACAACACCTTCATTCTTACACCCAAACAGGGCTGGAGAAGCTGGAATTAACCTCCACAACAGTCAAATGGATACGTGCTACATCTTAGGCAACACACTTAGGTTATAAAAGCCACAGAAAGAAAATCACAGACCATTCACTATCCCTGTCTTGTACCACAGCATGACCCTTAAACCTGCATGACCCACAAATTAAAAAGTGCCAGAAGGCAGTATTATTTGAACCATCATTTAACTTGAGCTGGAAATTGACTATGCCTGTCCTGGAACGCAGCATGACCCTTAAATCTATCTGACCCCCAGATTAAAAAAGTGCCGGAAAAAGGAGTCTTTTCATCCACCATTTTAGTTGAACGGACATTAAGTATATCTGTCCTGGGCCACAGCATGAGCCTCAAACCTGCATGACCCACAGATTTAAAAGTGCCGGAAAAAGGAGTCTTTGAACCATCATTTTATTTGAACTGGACATTGACTATACCTGTCCTGGGCCACAGCATGAGCCCCAAACCTGCATGACCCCCAGATTAAAAAAGTGCCAGAAAAAGGAGTCTTTAAACCACCATTTTGGTTGAACTGGACATTAACTATGCCTGTCCTGGACTGCAGTATGAAAATTAAACCTGTCTGACCCACAGATTAAAAAGTGCTGGGAAAAGGAGTCTTTGAACCACCATTTTAGTTGAACTGGACATTGACTATACCTGTCCTGGACCGCAGTATGACCATTAAACCTGTCTGACCCACAGATTAAAAAGTGCTGGAAAAAGGAGTCTTTGAACCACCATTTTAGTTGAACTGGACATTGACTATACATGTTCTGTACCACAGTATGACCATTAAACCTGCATGACCCGCAGATTAAAAAAGTGCCGGAAAAAAGGAGTCTTTTAACCACCATTTTAGTTGAACTGGACATTAACTATATCTGTCCTGTACCGCAGTATGACCATTAAACCTGCCTGACCCACAGATTAAAAAGTGCCGGAAAAAGGAGTCTAGACTGGGAGGACGAGGAGGTAAGACTGCTAGATGCAGGTTGCATTAACCACTGAAGAACAGATTGGCGACGCTGTTCATTACTGAGATTCACAGGGCAGTGATCCAGCGATAACAGGCCTGACGGTCCTGCAACCGACGATCCGCTGGCATGCGTGTTGTTGCCAGCACTGGAAGGAGCACCTTCTCTCGTACATCTACCTCCATGTCCTTCACCCCGCTTTGCTCGCTTACCACCTGCATTTCGCTCCATGTTCAGAAAGATAAAAATTTAAGAAGGTATGGAAGAGTTTTTGACAGTCTCTTATTAAAAGACGGCAAATCACAGCTATTCTTAAATCCCTCTAATTTCCTACAGCCCATTAGGATTAGAAACTGAAATGTTTCTAGCGAATACCTGTGAAATGCGGTCTGGTGGAAGAACCGTAAGACAAAATTCAACAGTGTTCTTCCTTCAGTCCCAGGGATTTACAACTGCCCAGAAGGACAAGGAATTGATAGTTTTCAACAAAATATTATACAAGTGCGCTATCTGCGCCAAACTGAGATTCAACGAGCGCAATAAAACTATTAAGAAGTTACACGGATGAGAAATTGCGTTTTTTGCAGCAATGACAAACGAGAACAGTTGCTAGAAAATTGTTCTATCAGAATTGTCGTACAACGTGGCTATTTGAAAAAAAAACTAGGGCCGCACCACGTGCAATACAGCTATTTAAAAATTATACGCATAACAAACGGTGTATTTTGCACCTATAAATACACCTGCGGTGACTATTAAATTGCTGTATTCAAATTTAAGTACAAGGTGGCTCTATGAACAAAACTGGGCCACACCAAAGTAAAAAAAAAACACCTATTTGAAATGTATACGGATAATAAAAGATGTTTTTTGCACCTATAAATACACCTGCGGTGACTACAAAATTGCTGTATTCAAATTTAAGTGCAAGGTGGCTCTATGAACAAAGCTGGACTGCTCCAAAGTGAAAAACACGTAATTAAATTGTGTACGGATAATAAAACGTGTTTTTTGCACCTATAAATACACCTGCGGTGACTACAAAATTGCTGTATTCAAATTTAAGTACAAGGTGGCTCTATGAACAAAACTGGGCCGCACCAAAAAAAAAAAAAACACCTATTTAAAATGTATACGGATAATAAAAGGTGTTTTTTGCACCTATAAATACACCTGCGGTGACTAGAAAATTTCTGTATTCAAATTAAAGGGGTTGTCTCGCTACAGAGAATAGCTTTCAAATTGTAGGGAACACAAAATAAAGACATTTTCCAAATATATTGCATTGTTCCTCTGTTTTCCCTAAAGAGATACAAGTGAATTTATTACCTCCATGGCTATTTCAGTTCCCTCAGTAACCGACCTGTAAACAAATCTCCTGGGGCTGTTTGTTCAATGAGATAACAGAGAGTGAGTCATCACACAGGTCTGCAGTGTCAGTCAGTGTCCTGTGCTGCCAGACAGTAAAAAGCTTGATTTATCTCAAGTAAACAGCTCTGTAATTAGGGCTTTTGTTTTGGGGATCAGATAAGAAGTCCTTTGAGTAGTTTGAGAAGCTAATCTAATCTAATTAGCATCTGAAAGCACAACGTAGCTGTACAAGCACGGAGCTTATGCAAATTAGTATGAACCAGGAAGTGACAGAGAATTTCTTTCATGCATTCTTTGAAACCCTGTGGGGAGACAACTCCTTTAAGTGCAAGGTGGCTCTATGAACAAAGCTGGACTGCGCCAAAGTGAAAAAACACGTAATTAAATTGTGTACGGATAATAAAACGTGTTTTTTGCACCTATAAATACACCTGCGGTGACTACAAAATTGCTGTATTCAAAATTAAGTACAAGGTGGCTCTATGAACAAAACTGGGCCGCACCAAAAAAAACAAACACCTATTTAAAATGTATACGGATAATAAAAGGTGTTTTTTGCACCTATAAATACACCTGCGGTGACTACAAAATTGCTGTGTTCAAATTTAAGTGCAAGGTGGCTCTATGAAAAAAACTGGGCCGCACCAAAGTAAAAAAAACACCTATTTTAAATGTATACAGATAATAAAAGGTGGGTTTTGCACCTATAAATACACCTGCGGTGACTAGAAAAGTTCTGTATCGTATTGTAAGTAAAAATGGGTCTTCTAACAAAGCTGGGCTGCGCCAAAGTGAAAAACACGTAATTAAATTGTGTACGGATAATAAAACGTGGTTTTTGCACCTATAAATACACCTGCGGTGACTAGAAAAGTTCTGTATCCTATTGTAAGAACAAAGTGGGTCTTTGAACAAAACTGAGCTGCGCCAAAGTGAAAAAAAAAACTAATTAAATCGTGTACAGATAATAAAAGATGAGTTTTGCACCTATCAAATACACCTGCAGTTACTAGAAAAGATCTGTATCCTAATATAATTACAGGCTGCACAAAATACAAGCTAATATTTCACCAAAAACTGGCCAAAAACTGTTAATAAAAAACCATTTCAATGCAGGGTCAAAGCAGAGTCTGGGAAGTACGATTATCCACTCTCTTTTCAAAAGCCTGCCTGCCTGCCAGCCTGTCTGTCTGTGTTCGCCCGCACCCCCCCGCACCCTTACCCATCCCCTGCGGCTGTACAGCGCTAGATGCTCCTTTAAAATTCTCAGCCTAAGTAACTAAAAACTGAAATTCTCTAATCTATCTAAGTTCTAATGTTCACAGCTAAAAGCATAGTTGTCTGTGTGAACAAAGAGAACAGTTTCGCTGAGCTGTATTGAGAGAGACCGAGCACATGTCCTGCTCTTATGAGACACAGACACACACTGATCATGAACAGGAAGGGCTGTTCTATGTAAAACGAGGTCATGGGATTTTTCCAGCCAATCACAACCATACACATCCCAGTCATAACGTCGCACACCCAGCTCACCCTGCTCTATTCTCTAAGCTGATTTGCTGGCCGCCAGAATGACAGAAAGTGCCGAAAATGGCGCGATATTAATAGATTATGCGCAGATTTTAACCTAAATTATCTCGTGATCGAAAAAATTCTATCAACATAAAAACCGTGCCAATTTCAACTTTGTTGATAATAATTGCTCAACACTATTCATTAACAATAAACTGTTAAAATAGTAATTGCACTCCACAGACTTTTAGAGGTTTCTAAAAAGGTCAGTTTTTGAGGGCTTGCAGAATATGTCATGATGATACGGGTACTTCAAAGAGGAGGTTGTAAGGTCAGTAACACATGTATAGTTTGAAATACAGTTAACAGAGCACAAGACAAGATATCTATGTTTTTATCTACTTATGACTATCCTGCTAAAATAATATTATTTCCAGATATTGTGATATTTTAAAATATGACCTTACTTCTTAATGTCCTAGTCATTTTCATGTTTTGGTTCTGTTTATTTCCTACCCAATTTCCAAGAGCCATACAGGTTCTTTCATTTTCATGGCTCAGTGGTAGAAAAAACTATGAAACATCTGTGCGCCAAAAATGCATAATACACCCCTAGATGAGATCCTTGAGGGGTGTTGAATCCAAAATTGGGTGACTTATGGAACATGGCACCTACCAAAATCTGCGTTTAGAAGCCACATTGCCTCTCCCTTGTATGTCCTGTCATGTACCCAAACAGCAGTGTACACCCACATATAAGGTATTGTCGAAGTTGGAAGAAATTGCATAAAAAGATTTGGGGAACTTTATTTCCAGGATTCCTTGTAAAAATTAAACATTTCCAGAAAAAATTGCAGATTGTTGGAAAAAATAAAATTTTTCATTTCTCAGCTAAATGCTAAAACATTTGTGAAAGACCGGTAGGATCAATATACTCCCTACACCCATGGATATATTCACAGGGTATAGTTTTCAATATGCAGTCTTTTTAGGGGTTTTTATAAAGTTTTAGCACCTTAGGGTGCCCGCAATCCTGTAATGGAGCCCACAGAAAATCATAATGAAAATGAGACCCCAAAGTTCAGTAGGTGCTCCTCCTATTCTGAGGCTTGTAGTTTAGCCACATAGTGCACTAGGGCCACATATAAAATATCTCTAAACACGGTAAAATTGGCGGAATCAATGTTCAGTTGCATTTCCCTGGTCACATCTACCAGGTTCCAGAGAATAATGGATAAATATTGAAAATCTAAAAAAAGGGAAGTTTTGAAATTTTACCTCCACTTTGCTTTAATTTCTGTGAAACAACTAATGGGCTAATAAACTTCCTAATTGCTGTTTTGAATACTTTAAGATATGAAGTTTCTTAGATGGAGTTATTTATGGAGGTATTAAACATACAGGCCCCTCAAATCCATGTCAGAACTGTACTGTTGCCTAAAAAATGAAATTGTGAAAAATGTACTACTAAATTTCTAAGCCCACTAATGTTAAAATATAAAAAGATATTTAAAAAATTATGCCAACCTACAGTAGATAACTTACATGGTAGATGCTAGTAATAAACTGTTTTGTGTGAAATAACTATCTGTCTTATACGAAGACATTTTTGAACTTTATAAATGGCAAATGTTTACAATATTTTGATATTTTTCACAAATAAACAAGGATTGTATGGACCAAAATTTATTACTGACTTAAAGCACAATGTGTCCCAAGAAAAAAATCTCTGAATCACATGGATAAGTAAAAGTATCCAAAATTTATTCTCACATAAGATGACACGTCAGATTACAAAAATGGGGCTCTGTCAGGGAAGTCAAAACCGGCTGCCGTGATAAGGGATTAAAGGATGCAGGATGTACCTGTCATCGCAATGGATTTTTTTTTTTTTTTTTAATGAGTATACTATACAACTGTAAATTGCTAAACAAACATTTATTAATGCAATGAAATGGCATGCTACAGTATTTAGCTATGCAGCTATTTTAATGCTAAGTGTGCACTTTATAATAGTGTAGCCACATTACTTTCATAGTGCACCATAAATGTTTGTTTCGCAGCTGTATATTTAATTGTCAATATGCTGTTTACTTTACATGTTATAATGCCTAAGTGAAAAAGTGGTAAAGTTGCATATGGCCAAAATAAGTATGAATTACTAACAGCCATGAGAAACTTTGAATACAAAAAAATAAAACATAAAGTAAAAGACACTGCATTATTGTCATTGTCATCAATGGAAGTTAAAGAACCCACCAAATGTAAGCACACAACTGTTTCAATTTTTTTTTTCTATGTTTTTTTTTAGACTGGAGTGATTGACCTTAAATAGTTGGTGCTGAAAGAAACCAAGGGAGCAGATGATAACTGGGTGAAAATCTACTTTCTTTAAAGGGAAGTTCTTTTGGATATTTGCATTTGATTCTTTAAAATGGTATTTCCACTTAACTGATTAGCTGTAAACGTGTAGGCAAAGGTGAATAAAGATTATGGCCAAATACAATATGCTCACAAGTGATGTTTAAGGAGCTCACTTTTTATATGTGTCACGTACCCGGACGTAGAAGTGGATCCACTGGACCACCGCAAGCGATGGTGTAAGCCACGCCAGGGAACGGAATCTAAGTAGGTCCGGTTTTCACCAGAGCCCGCCGCAAAGCGGGATGGACTTGCTGCGGCGGGAGTCTACCAGGTCTTTACTCCTGACGTGACTTGCTTGCGGTGACAGCCAAGGTATAGCGTGGTGCAGAATCGTCAGGCAGGCTCGTAGTCGGGGACAGGCAGAAGGTCAGGGCAGGCGGCACAGGTTCGTGGTCGTGGACAGGCACAAGGTCAGGGCAGGCGGCAAGATGCGTGGTCGAGGAACGGAAGCTAATGGTACGGTACACGGTAAGTCAGAACAAGGCTAGTAACGCTTTCTCTATAGGCTGAAATGGCACTAAAGATCCGGCAACAGCCCCAGGAAGGGGCAGGCTTAAATAAGGGCAGTGACCGGCAATAGCCAATTACCGGTGCACTGGCCCTTTAAATCTCGCAGTGCCGGCGCGCGCGCCTTAGATGTCGGGGACGCGCGCGCCGGGAGGCTGAGACCGCAACAGGAGCGCGGCCGGGTAAGTAGAGAGGAGCCGGGCCGGCCGGCTGAGCGCGCCCACCCCAGTCATGGGGCGGCGGTGTGCGTTCGTGCGGCGACCACGGGTGTGCCCGCGACCCGGGACGGGGGTCGCGGGCCCACCCGTGACAATATGATTGTTCATGGAATCCAGTTTTCAACTCTATATTCCTGCTCATGAAGTGGAACCGACGGTTAAGTGGTACATGGTCGACCAAGAAATAACTCTCTATGCTCCAGCACATAGAATAAAATCCAATATTTTATTTCTTCAAATCCATAAGCAGGTGGACATAAAAAATGGTAGTGCATACCATATTTTTGTTTCCATGTGTTTATGGATGTGAAGCAATACAATATTGGATTTTATTCTAAGTGCTGGAGCATAGAGAATTATTACCAAATGCATTGCTGTTCTGGCTTTGCTTTCTTTCAGAGTTATAGTTGTTCTTATCTCTTGTTTTCAGAAGGTTTCCTCAGCTGCCAACCGCCTCTGTGCTGTAGTAGCCCTGGTCTGGCTGATGACATCACTCATCACAACCTTTAACCATTTAGAGTTGTTTAGTCTTGTGTCTTGCTGTTAAAATTCCTCCATCACAAATGTACCTCTAACAGGTTCAGCTATGAATAATTGAGCTGAAATATTAGGTCTATGCTGCATAGTCTGAACAGGGTTCGGCATGTGGTGGACTGGGTGGATAAATTACTGGTGGGGCTTGCGATGATCCAGTTGTCATGTTGGGACCAGTGACAGAATACAAGGTAGGTGGAGGATCCTAAAGAATAATTTTAAAGAACTAGGCTCTGGGCTGAACAGAAGGTCAGGCCAAGGTTGTGTTCTCCGGAATACCGCCTGTGCCAAATGCTACGCAGTAAAGACAGCGGGAGCTCAGGGAGTTAAATGCATGGCTAAATTCTCGGTGTAGGACAGAAGGGTTTGGGTTTTTAGAGCACTTGGCTGATTTTTCATTGGGGTACAATCTGTTTTCTACAAATAAATTGCACCTGAATGGAAGGGGGTCTGCTGTGCTGGGTAAGATAATTCTAGAAGGGATGCAGGAGTATTTAAACTAGGGATGAGGAGGGAGGGCAATCTAGAAAATGCAGAGGGTAGATAGGTTAGACAGGGGGCAGACTGTATCTGTGGTTGGAGAAGTCGACTGTGAGGGGTGGACTAGACCAGTGAATAAGAAGATCCATGTGTTGCAAACCAGCATTGAAGATAAAGGTGCTCACAATATCTCATGTAATCTCATACCATCTAATAATGTCTGATATATAATCCCATGCTGTCTACTAAAGGTGTAATGTATAATCCCATGCCTTCTACTGAAAGGGTAATGTTTAATCCCATGCTGTTTAGTGAATGGGTAATGTATGATCCCATGCCATCTAACGAACGTGTTATATATAATATTATGCCATCTAATGAACTTGTTATATATAATCCCATACAGTTGACAGACCGTTGCAAGGGAATTTAAAATGTCTATTCACAAATACCAGAAGTCTATCAAGCAAAATGATGGAGTTTGAGGTGCTAGCTCTAGAGGAGCAGATTGATATGGTTGGTGTTGCTGAAATATGGCTGAACTCCTCGCATAATTGGGATGTTAACCTTCAAGGTTTTATGCTATTTAGGAAGGACAGGGCGAAAAGGAAGGAGGAGGAGTGTGTCTGTCTGTAAGAAGGGATATCAAGGCAAGTGGGAAACAGGCAATAGCGGGTGAAAATGGAGAACATATGGAAACCTTTTGGTTGGAAGCACAAGGGAGGAGTTAATGCAGAAAAAATATGTTTGCCGTAATCTATAGACCCCCAAACATCACTGAGGAGATAGAGGATCAGCTGCATAAACATATGGAGTGGGCAGCACAGGTGGGTACAGTGATAATAATGGGCGACTTCAATTACCCTTCTATTGATTGGGGTCATGGTTCTGCTTCAACTGCAAAGGAGAGGACGTTCCTCAACCTGTTACAGGATAATTTTATGGTTAAGTTTGGGGAAGATCCCACTAGAAATGATGCTCTGTTGGATCTGGTCATTTCTAACAAAGCAGAACTTGTAGGTGCGGTCACTGTTTCTGAAAATCTTGGTAACAGTGACCACAATATAATTCATTTTAGTGTAAACTGGAAAAAAAACAAACACAGAGCGGGAGGACAAAAACATTTAATTTTAAAAAGGAACAAATTTCCGTTATTGAGGGCTGCAATACAGGACATAGACTGGGAGCAGCTATTATCAAATAGTGATGTAGAAGCTAAATGGGAGGGCTTTAAATATACTCTGGGGAAATTCATAGCAAAATGTATTCCTATAGGTAAAAAGTATAGTTGATTAAAATCAAATCCACCATCGCTTCTACCTTCTGTTAAAAGGTCAGTACATAATAAAAACAGGCTTTTAAAAAACATAAGTCAGACAGGTCTGCATTAGCCTTTAAAAGTTACAAAGAGCTTAATAAAAAAATTTAAAAAGTGATCAAATGAACTAAAATAAAAAATGAAGGCAGGTGGCCACGAACACCAAAACAAACCCCAAGAAATTATTTAAACAAATGGCAAAAAGCCAAAGTAAGAGCATGTAGGACCCTTAAATAACAGGAATGGGGAGCTAGTCATTGGGGATCAGGAGAAGCTACTAAATAGGTTTTTCAACTAATGTGGGCGGGCCCACAGCATATATAGGTGGTATCAGTACTAATAAGGGCAGTGCTAGAGCTGATAGGGGCAGGCCCAGGGCGGAGATAGGCTGTGCCACTACTGTTAATCCACCAACTACCGTATATACTCGAGTATAAGCCGAGTTTTTCAGCACAAAAAATGTGCAGAAAAATCCCCCCCTCGGCTTATACTCGAGTCACTGTCGGCGCTTGGGCACTGCGATGGCCCGTGCACTGACAGGGATGCTTCAGTTATATGCGACTTCTCAGGGAGCGCATATAACTGAAGGCCGAGTACCTGACAGCGTCCGGGCGCTGCGATGGCCCAGGCGCTGTCAGCTATCTCCTCTCCTGTATGCGACTCCTCCGGAGCGCATGATGCCTGTGCCGGAAACTCCGGACAGCCGCGGTGCCCAGGAGAAGTGAGCGCTCCCTGCTCCGTAGTGGACTCCGGGCGGCCGAAGACTCGCGGCTGTCCGGAGTTTCCGGCACAGGCAGCATGTGTCATCACGCTGCGTGCTCGCCTGATGACATCACCCGCCTGTGACGAGAAGACCGAGGAGAGCGTGCGGGAGATGGAGCAGCGGGGATCGAGGTAAGTGGTTGTTTTTTGTTTTAAAATCCTACCTATACCTGTCTATAGCCTGCCTAGGGGGACTTATACCTGCCTATAGCCTGCCTAGGGGACCTATACCTGCCTATAGCCTGCCTAGGGGGACTTATACCTGCCTATACCTGCCTAAAGCCTGCCTAGGGGACCTATAACAGCCTATAACCAGGCTAGGGCGACTTATACCGGACTATAACTGCCAAGAGCCTGCCTAGGGGACCTATACCTGCCTACAGCCTGTCTAGGGGGACCTATACCTGCCTAGTACTGCCTATACCCTGCCTATAGCCTGCTTAGGGGGACCTATACCTGCCTATAGCCTGCCTATGGGGGACCTATACCTGCCTATAGCCTGCGTATGGGGTCATTTACCTGCCTATAGCCTGCCTAGGGGGACCTTTACCTGCCTCTACCAACCTTTAACCAGCCTATAATGACCTATACCTGCCTATACCCTGCCTATGAGGCCCTATACCTGTCTATGGGGGCAATTACCTGCCTATAGCCTGCCTAGGGGACATATAGCTGCCTAAACCAGCCTATGGGGAACATTACACTGCCTATACATGCCTATAACCTGCCTATGGGGGACATTAAACTGCCTATACCAGTCTATACCTGCCTATGGGGGACATTAAACTGCCTATACCAGCCTATATTTGCCTATGGGGGACATTAAACTGCCTATACCAGCCTATCTCTGCCTATGAGGGACATAAAACAGACTATACCTGCCTATGGGGGACATTCAACTGCCTATGTAATTTTATTGGTATCTATTTTTATTTTTAAAATTCATCAGTAGCCGCTGCATTTTCCACCCTAGGCTTATACTCGAGTCAATAAGCTTTCCCGGTTTTTGTGGCAAAAGTAGGTGCCTCGGCTTATACTCGAGTATATACGGTAATATAATAAATTGGCTGAGTGTAGAAATGGTCCAAGACAAGTTAAATAAACTGAATGTGAAAAAGGCTCCAGGCACAGATGGTTTACACCCAAGAGTTCTTAAAGAGCTTAGCTCCTTTATCAGTGTGCCCCTGTATATGATATAGAGATTTTCTGGTGACTGGTATAGTGCCAGGAGACTCGTGAAAAGCAAATGTAGTTCCCATCTTCAAAAAAGGCTCCAAGTCTTGCTCCTGTAACTATAGACCAGTAAGTTTAA
This sequence comes from Phyllomedusa bahiana, assembly GCA_025379985.1. NCBI lineage: Eukaryota > Metazoa > Chordata > Amphibia > Anura > Hylidae > Phyllomedusa > Phyllomedusa bahiana. The sequence goes on along the minus strand of JAODAL010009287.1, from coordinate 66,468 downwards.
CATCTATTTTGGGAAAACTGTTTGAGGGGCTTATAAGAGACTACATACAGGAGTATGTGGCTGTATATAAAATTATAAGTGATTGCCAGCATGGTTTTACTAAGAACAGAAGTTGTCAGACCTACCTAATTTGTTTTTATGAAGAGGTGAGTAGAAGCCTGGATAGCGGGGCAGCTGTGGATATAGTATTTTTTAACTTTGTAAAGACGTTTGACACTATCCCTCTTAAGCATTTATTGGATAAATGAAAAATCCATCGGGTTAGAAATAACAGTGTGTAATTGGATTAAAAACTGGCTCTCAGATCATACACAGAGAGTGGTGGTAAATGACTCCTGCAATGTCAATCAGCTGCCTCTAAGGAAGGCAAGATATTAGCGTGTATTATAAAGGCATGGACTCGTGGGACAGGGATGTAATATTACTGCTGTAAGCTATATTACGGAGTAGCTAATGATGTGGAAACATTGTGGGTGGAAGTACAAGGGGGGGGGTTAATGCACAAAATATTATTTTTGGTGTAATCTACAGACCCCCGAACATCACTGAGGGGATAGAAGAACAGGTGCATAATCAAATGGTATGGGCAGCACAGGCAGGTACAGTGGTAATAATGGGTGACTTTAATTACCCAGACATTGACTGGGCTCACGGTTCTGCATCAACTAAAAAGGGAAGGAAGTTCCTCAATCTGTTAGAGGATAATTTTATGGGGCAGTTTGTGGAGGAACTCACTAGAAGTGATGCTCTTTTGGATCTGGTACTTTCTAACAAAGCAGAACTTGTCGGAGCGGTCACAGTTTCTGAAAATCTTGGTAATGGTGACCACAATATAATTCATTTTAGCGTAAACTGAAAAAAAGAAAAACAGCAGGAAGGCAAAAACATTTAATTTTAAAAGGGCCAATTTCCCTTATTGAGGGACGCGAGACAGGACCTAGACTGGGAGCAGCTATTAGTAAATAGTGATATAGAAGCCAAATCGGAGAGCTTTAAATATACTTTGGGGAAATTTATTGCAAAATATATTCCTATGGGTAACAAGTAAAGGCGACTAAAACTAAAACCAACATGTCTTCTACCTTCTGTTAAGAGGACAATAAACAATAAAAAAGGGCATTTAAAAAATTTAAGTCAGAGGGCTTGGCATCAGCCTTTGAAAATTACAGAGAGCTTAATAAAATCTGTAAAAAAGTGAAAAAAGCAGCTAAAATTCTAAATAAAAGGCAGGTGGCCAAGGGCAGCAAGACTAACCCCAAGAAATTCTCTACGCATACAAATGGCAATAAGCCAAAGTCAGAGCAAGAAGGACCCGTCAAAACCTGTGATGGGGTGCTGGTCACTGGGGACCAAGAGAAGTCAGAGGTACTAAATAAGTTCTTCAGCTCAGTATATACTATCAATAAGAAATTAGTTGATGGGGGTGAGCCAAGTGCAGATGTAGGTGGTGCCAGCACTGTTAATACATCATCTGCTATAATTAATTGGCTCAGTATAGAAAAAGTCAAAGCCAAGTTAAATAAACTGAATGTGAACAAGGTTCCAGGCTCTGATGGCTTACACCAAAGAGTTCTTAAAGAGCTCAGCTCGGTTTTCTCGGTGCCCCTGTTTATGATATTTAGAGATTCTCTGGTGACTGGTATAGTACCAGGAGACTGCTGCAAGGCAAATGTAGTCCCCATCTTCAAAAAAGGCTCCAAGTCTTGCCCAGGTAATTATAGACCAGTAAGTTTAACATCTGTTGTGGGAAAAATGTTTGAGGGGCTCATAAGGGACTATATACAGAGTATGTTGACAAATACAATATTATTAGTGATTGCCAGCATGTATTTACTAAGGACATAAGCTGTCAGACCAATCTGATCTGTTTTTATGAAGAGGTGAGTAGAAGTCTGGATAGAGGGGCAGCTGTCGATATTGTGTTTTTAGACTTTGCAAAGGCATTTGACACTGTCCCGCATAAGCGTTTGTTAGGTAAATTAGAATCCATTGGGTTAGAGATAACATTGTGTAATTGGATTAAAAACTGGCTGTCGGATCGTACTTAGAGAGTGGTGGTAAATGACTCCTACTCTGAGTGGTCCCTGGTTGTGAGTGGTGTGCCGCAGGGCTCAGTATTGGGTCCTCTCTTATTTAATGTATTTATTAACAATATAGTGGAAGGGATCAATAGCACGGTTTAGATTTTTGCAGATGACACCAAGCTATGCAGGGTAGTGCAATCTATGGAAGATACTCATAAATTGCAAGCAGACCTGGACACACTGAGTGCTTGGGCATCCACTTGACAAATGGGGTTCAATGTGGATAAATGTAAGGTTATGCATCTGGGTAGAAATACTCTACAGGCATCATATGTCCTAGGGGGAGAAAAACTTGGAGAATTGCTTGTTGAGAAAGATCTGGGTGTTCTTGTAGATCATAGACTACAGAACAGTATGCAATGTCAATCAGCTGCCTCTAGGGCAAGTAAGAAATTGGCATGTATTAAAAGAGGCATGGACTCGCGGGACAAGAATGTAATTCTACCGCTGCACAAAGCATTGGTGCGAATTCACTTAGAGTATGCTGTTCAGTTCTGGGCCCCAGTTTATAGAAGAGATGTAATGGAGCTAGAGAGAGTACAAAGACGAGCAAACAAACTTATAAGGGGAATGGAGCATCTTAGTTATGAGGAGAGGTTAGTAGAATTGAATTTATTTAGTCTTGAGAATAGACAGCTTCGGGGGGCCATGATTAATTTATATAAATATATAAATGGTCCCTACAAAAAGTATGGGGAAAAATTATTTCAAGTGAAACCCCCTCAAAAGACAAGGGTACATTCCCTTTGACTAGAGAAAAAAGGATTCACTATCCAGAGGAGAAGAGCATTCTTCACTGTAAGAACTGTGAATCTGTGGAGTCGCCTGCCTGAGGAGCTGGTCACAGCAGGAACTGTAGAGAGTTTCAAGAAAGGCTTAGATACCAACCTGGAACTAAAGAATATTAATGCGTACGTAGCTATGTAAAATTCTGTATCCTGGTTGGTGGAGGCTCTGGAGTCAGAGATAAGGTCTCCACTGGAGCAGATTGGTTCTTGCCATGTGGGTTCCAGGGCATTAACCAGTTGTGAGGCTGTGCTTAAACTCCTTGTCTCTCTCCCTTCATCCACATTATTCCCCACTCTTTGTTGAACTTGATGGACATATGTCTTCTTTCAACCATACTAACTATGTAACTATGTAAAGAAGTAATTCAAAAGTTTCCAAACAGTTGTTGCCTATGCTAATTGGCTACAATTAACTCATTAGCAAGTGACTTGATATCCAGTCGCTCAATGTACTCATGGGAGAAAAAAGTTAGCCCTTGGCCTCCTATATTTCTGTGCATCTTGTGGGGACAGAGTAGGAGGCAGACTCAAGTGTCAGTGCAGAGTGAGAGTAGAGCTGATTGGTACAGCAGGAGACAAAAGGCTGCCTCACCAATCAGAACGCTGCTCACAGTACACCCCTCTGTATCTGGGTATCTTTCCCTCCTTTCGTATACCACTTCCCCTATTCTCAGTCCTCATCAGAGAAGAAGATAAGCTCCTGCCGAATGAATCAGTGCCCCCCTGCCTCCCCTGTTTGTAGTGGGAGGAAAAAGCTGCTGACTGCACCAGACTATAGGAGACAGGTAAGGAGGGGGGAATTACCTGGGGGGAAAAATATACAGTTCAAGCCAGAAGTTTACATACACTGTATAAAAAGACACATATGCATGTTTTTCTCGCTATTTGACATGAAATCAGAATAAACCTTACCCGTTTTAGGTGAATTAGGATTACCAAAATTATTTATATTTGCCAAATGTCAGATTAATGGGAGAGAGTTTTTTTTTTTTGCATCTTTATTACTTTCTGCAAAGTCAAAAGTTTACATACACTAGGAACATAATGCCTTTAAACAATTTGGGACAGCCCATATGATGATGTCACATCTTTGGAAGCTTCTGATAGGTTTATTGGCAACATCTGAGTTTATTAGACACACACCTGTGGATGTTTTTTTTTTTTTAATGCACACTAGAAACACACTGATTCTGTGTATAACATCATGGGAAAGTCTAAAGAAATAAGCCGATATATCAGGAAGAGAATTGGGGACTTACTTGCACAAGTCTGGTTCATCCTTGGGTGCAATTTCCAGATACCTGAAGGTGCCTTGTTCATCTATACAAACAATTACACACAAATACAAACAAGATGGGAATGTCCAGCCATCTTACGCTCAGAGATGAACATGATTTGGTCTATAATGTGTATATCAATCCAAGGACAAAAGCAAAAGACCTTGTGAAGATGCTGGCGGAAGCTGGTAAGATTGTGTCATTATCCACAGTGAAACAAGTACTGTATCAAAATGGGCTGAAAGGCTATTCTGACAGAAATAAGCCAGCACTCCAAAAGAAACATACAAAAGCCAGATTAATGTTTGCAAAAGCAAAGGAACAAAGACCTACATTTTGGAGACATGTCCTGTGGTCTGACGAAGCGAAAATTTAATTGTTTGGCCATAATGACCATCATTATGTTTGGCGGAAAAATGGAGAAGCTTGGAAGCCTAAGAACACCATCTTAACTGTGAAACACGATGGTGGCAGCATCATGTTGTGGGGTTGTTTTGTTGTAGGAGGGACTAGTGCACTTCACAAAATAGATGGCTTCATGAGGAAAGAAGAATATGTGGCAATACTGAAGCAAAATCATCAACAAGGAAGTTAAAGCTTGGGCGTAAATAGGTCTTCCAAATGGACAATGACCTGAAGCATACTGCCAAACTGGTTACAAAGTGGCTTAAGGATAACCAAGTCAATGTTTTGGAGTAGTCAGCACAAAGCCCCTGATTTCAATCCTATAGAAAATTTAAAGGCAAAGCTTAAAAGGCAGGTGCAAGCAAGGCGACCCACAAACATGGCTCAGTTAAACCAGTTCTGTCAGGAGGAATGGGCCAAAATACCTACCAACTATTATGAGAAGCTTGTGGAAGGATATCCAAAATGTTTGACCCCAGTCATACAGTTCAAGGACAATGCTACCAAATACTAATGACATGTATGTAAACTTTTGACTGTAGAAAGTAATAAAAATGCCTTAAAAATTTTTCTCTCTCATTATTCTGGCATTTGGCAAATATAAATAATTTTGGTAATCCTAATTGACCTAAAACTGGTAAGGTTTATTCTGATTTCACGTCAGATATAGAGAAAAACATGCATATGTGTCTTTTTACATAGTGTATGTAAACTTATGATTTCAACTGTATATACACACAATTTCTGGGGTACCTAGTCTAATGTAGTTAGTCTCTGGGATATAGTGAGTAATGTAATTCATTTCTAAGGTGTGTAATATAATTTTTGGGGTGCAGTAAATTATATTATTTCTTGAGTACAATGGGCAATTCCTTTTTAAGGTGCAGTTAGTAATGTAATTTCTGTGGCTCCCATGTGTAATACAATTCATTTCTGAGGTGTAGTGAGTGATGTCATTTTTGGTGTATGGTATGCAATAAAATAAATTTTGTGGTACAGTATGTGACATAAGTGATTCCTAGAGATACAGTGAGGTTAGGTTCTTTAATTTTCCTTATTCTGTTGTGTGCATTAGAAATTTAATGGAGTTGTGATGGTGGGATGAGGGGTGGGAGGGTTAAGCAAAATTTGCTGCATTGTGCAACGTTTTTTATTTCCAGGTAGAGGGGGAAATATTGTAGATGGGCTGGTTCGGCTTCATTGCCAGGACTGCTTTTTAGTCCCAGTCCGGCCCTGAACTTTAGTAATTATAAAACTGTAGTATTAAGTTATCAGTGACAACAAAATACTTACTATCAATGACATCAAAATAGCATAGATGTGTATAATTTGATATATTATATATTAGAATCACCATAGAATGTTGTGGCGCCTATAATAGGTAAGTCTATAGATGCAGTCTGATGTTCACTTCAATTGAATTTCTACTTAACTATGACAGTTTTAACCATGCAGAGAATCGTAAAACTTAGTATCACGAGAGCCACACAGAACCTTACAGATTGCACTAAAAGTGTTACCCGCTGCGGGACCTTACAGCGCTCCCCCAGGCCTCCTAGCTGGGATAGGAAGGGAGAGGAGTGAACGGAGGGGAAGGGAAGGGAGGAGAGAAAAATTGGTACCCACACTTTTTGAACCAAAGTTACGTCTATGAAAACAGCCTATGAGAAAAACCCTTTATGTATTAAGTGCTGGAGGAAATATAGGGAACAGATGATGAATGGGTCAAGAACTAATTGGTTAAGAAAAAATTATTTTTGTATCCTTAAGCACAAAAGGAAAAAATAAGTATAGCAACAGTAGTTCTTTGATTTCTTTCATTGCTGAGGGTAGTCTCCTCATGCAATATTTGCCTCACTGTAGACAACCCTTCCATAAATTTGTACACCAACTCTCTATATCAAACTTAGACCAGAATGTAATGTCTGAAACATTTACTGATCGTACCTTTTGCAAGCAATCTGTTCTGTCTTTTAGACAATTAGGCAAATGTTTAACTTTTTTCTGTAAATAAGAATTCAGGTACTGTATACTGCTAAAGGCTGTAACACAAAAGTGACCCTACAGGCAATGTGTTTAGATAGGTTAGAGTAATAAGGGAATGCTGAGATGTCAGCATGGTTTTGTAGCTTTCTGTCTGGGTGAGGTTGCTATAAACAATAAATTAATTATGTGTTTAAAAAGATAGTGGGCAACATAAAGGTCTAATGTGTGTATGAACTTGAAGTCTGCCTGTTATCATACAATAGCAGTATACCCCAGTGTCATGGAAGATCCATCTTATCACTGTGACATGGGTGCAGGTTCAAGAATTAAACACTATCTAACAGTTTAGTCTCATATTTGTCCTTCACTCAGGCTAACAAATACACAAATACACATACCCCATACACTTCTCAGACTCAGGGTCATCAGTGCTGCTACCACACCAAATTTGAACAATAAGTTCCAATACTACGGACCCACTGTAATCACTGGTACGAAGTGCACACTAGGGGCGACATGTATGATCCGGATTTGCGCCTTTTTTCTGGCGAAAACTGCGGCTCACCAATCCGAATCCCCTGTCGGACGCAGGGATGCGATGTTAGGCGCAGCCTTCGCCATTTTCGGATGCGCCTAACATGAAGGGGCGTGTAATTGGCGCGGTGTGGGCGTTCTGGGGCGGGACAAGGCTCATTTGAACACTCCGAGGCATGAATGATCGCGGGTCGGAAAAGTGAGGCGCATTGCAGCGCTCGCTAGCTCCGACAAGTAGAACTAGTTGAAGTTGGTCTAAACGAGCCGGAGGAGGCGAAGTAAAGCGAGAACGTAACATGAGAGAAAACATATAGAAGATCGCAAAAGAAATCTCGGCGCTCAGCTCCGTGCGGCATGGAGTATGATTCCAAAAAAATCGCTTTTATTAGGTGTAAAACATTATCAGAAAAAGAGCTCAAACCATCCTCCCCAAAAAAAAACATTAAAAAAAAATCACTTTCCAAAAATCTAGAACGGCGCAACATCAGGATTAATTAGAATTAGGATCTTGGAAATTGCCGGGAAATACAGTAATTCAAATTCTGTAAGCATTTCTTATTGGTCGGCATAAACCAGCCAATCAGAATAGGAGCGACAGTGACCCATTAAAACCTATGGAGAAGTATTGACCAAGCGGGGGCTTGGCTATCCCGGCCAATCAGAGCGCAAGCTACTTTGTCCCATTGTAGTCTATGGCTAGATCGGCGCAATGAAATCTCGGCTCTCAGCGCCGTGCGGCATGGAGCATGATTAAAAAAAATCATTTTTATTAAGTGTAAAATATTATCTGAAAAAGAGCTGAAACCTTCTATAAACATAAATCAATCAAAACCCTAACAACGTGTTTGTCGCCGAGACCGGCGCTACATCAGAAATTGGGATATAGAGAATTGCCGGGAAATACAGTAATTCAAATTCTTTAAGCTCTTCTCACTGGTCGGCAGAAACCAGCCAATCAGAATAGGAGCAACAGTGAACAATTATAACCTATGGAGAAGTATGGACCAATCAAATGAAAAGGAGGGACAGTTCAAAATACAGTAAAAAAGGCAGAAAATAGCTGATTTGTTGAGACCAGGCGGCAGATATGAATCGGCCAATCATATGTAGTGCGTCTATTTTGAGTGGAGAAAGAAGGGCGTGATAGAAGTTATTACTGTCTATGGGAAATATTCTAGTACTGTGATTGGTTGGGGAAAGAGGGGCTCGTCCAGCTTAGCCAATCAGCGGGTGAGCTTCTTATCTCATAGACTTCTATGGGGAAAAGAAATACAGAGCGAGCTCTGTTTGTGATTGGCCAAGTTAAAAGAGGCGCGGTTATTTGGACCAATGGGAGAGCGAGCGACGCTCTTATGGGTTTCTAATGCAATCTATAATAACACTGTACATGGCCGAAATCAAATGATAACACTCATTAAGTTGTACCGATGTGTATATAAAATGAACAATAATATGGGGGTAACGAAAATAAAGAAATAAAAATGAATTCAATTAGTTAGTTTTTATTTCTTTATTTTCGGTAGCCAATGAACAATAATATGGGTGTAACGAAAATAAAGAAATAAAAATTAATTCAGACGTGGAATAAAGGAATTGTTTAATGGAGGAAACTGGATTTTCTGCTATTTTCCGGAAAATATACACAAATCATATTGAATTATTTTCTCAACTTGTGCCATCTGAAGTGAATTAAGGTATCACTTTTATAGTATTGAGGCAGATTGGAAGGTCAGTCTCCTTCCCAGTCCACTGTGAACTAGGTACTTCGTAAACACTAGCATTCCTACAAGCTACCTCTTTCCAGCAGTTCTGAATTATTCAGTTATTTTAGTTAAGTACAGAATGAGCTACTTTACCAGTCATCATTTTACAGGCCATATTAACACTTTTCAGTCGGATAGATGATTAACATAATACATTTAATTAATATTGCTCAGATGGGGCCCTGTTAGGTTCAACACAGGTTGTACCAAACTTTTTTATCTTCTACCATGCCTAATCATAACAGGAACCCTAACTGGAGTTAGGGTTCTTTAAAGAGAGTTCTTTAAAGATAACCTATCACATAGTTTATGCCCCCCTTTCTGAGGACAGCACAAGCTAGTGACAGACATACTGTTTCCAGGGCTGTAGTTTGAGTACTTAGTGCTCAAATCTGCAGTTTTCAGCCAGAAAAGTCATGAAAAGAGTCCGTTTTTTCATACCCGGCTCACCTGAGGCTAGCCCCGCCCACCTCACAACTGATTAACCTATTACTTTGAATAGGTAGAAACATGTGAATAACTGCCAGGTGGGCAGGGCTAGCCTTTGGTGGGTGGAGCTAACACCTGCTCATTAATAAGATTTGAGCATTAAATGTTCTAAAACTACAGCATCTTACAGAATAAGGGACACAGCACTAGAAACAACATGTCTGTCACTATTTTGTGCTGTCCTCAGCAAGAGGGGCATAATCTATGTGACAGATTCCCTTTAAGAGTTTTTAAGGGGTTAACATACCAGTGAGACACTGCCGTTGTGACTAGAGATGAGCGAATTTCTCAAAAATTCGATTCGGCCGATTCGCTGAACTGCTCCCAAAAATGTGTTTAGTTCCGTATTTATTCGCAATGAATCGCGTTAAAAGACAGTTATTTCCTGGCTGCAGAGAGCCTGTACGATGTTGTCGAAAATTGTGCCATGCAGAAATATGCATAGGGAGCGTGATTGGTTATTGAAACAATGCCGTGATTTAGTATGACACACAGATGACAGGTACCGCTGTTAGAACCGCTTCACACTTCACTTATCTGGGTAGTTACGGGGCCAAAACTGACCAATTAACTGAAGTGGGAATGCAGCCTGACAGGGTAATGTCAGCACCAGCTAAAAAGAAATAAGCAGAAGGCCAAGATCCCACTATAGCGTCAAACAGCGCACTCCTTTTACACCGTCATCAGATAATTTCACAGATTATGACAGAACTTGTTCTGTTAAACGCTGATACATGTAGAGCCCCTCCCCTCCCCAAAGAGTGGAGTGGGTTTCGGCATTAATTTTTAATTGATGTCACTGATCATTTTTACCTTCATTTGATCTGTCAGTGTCCGCTTTCAATTGGTCAGTAATCCATCAGTATTGCTAAAGCCAAAAAGAAACAGGAGTTGATCCAAAACAGAGATGACAAGTAAATGGAATATTTGCATGTCTTCTGTGTTTTGTATCCACTCATGCTTTTGGCTACCTAATCATCAAACAATACTGAAGCAAATAAAGGACCATGTCATACTAGCCTTTCGGCTTCTCCAAAGACACAATCGGTTATGTTTGTCCTTTTCATTCCTTCTGACAGATTAAAAGAAGCGGAAAACCAAACATAGTGGCAATGTCATAGAGTGGTGGAGGGTGGAAACAGCATTATGAAACCAAACTGTGGTCGAGTGAGAGAGTGGTCAGTTGGCAGCAGCATGAGTAGGCCACAGAGTGGCACAATTACAGATTGTGGAGGTGGCAGCAGCATGAGTAGGCCACAAAATGGCACAATGACATAGTGTGGAGGTGACGTCAACATGAGTAGGCCACAGAGTGGCACAATGACAGATCGTGGACGTGGCATCAGCATGAGTAGGCCACAGATTGGCACAATTACACATTGTGGAGGTGGCGGCAGCAACAGCAGCATTAGTATGGAGAGTGGTAATAATTTTGAGATGGCGACAGCTAGGTGAAATAATGAGGAGGTAGCAGCAGCAGCATTAAGCCAGAGAGTGACATGGTGACATAGCCTGGAGCTGACAGCAGCAGCATGGGGAGACCTGAGTGGTGAGGTGGCAGCAGCATCAGAAGGCTACATAATGGCCCAGTGAAGAGTGGGGAGATGGAAGGCAATATCAGCCCCTGGTAAAGATGGTGAGTGGTAGAAGGAGCAGCTGAAAGCAGATGTGTGGAATCAGGCAGGTGGCAGCATCAGAATAGTAGCTGAAGCAGGTAGCCAGAAGAATCCAGACTCATTTGTCAAAGTGTGGGTGAGGCGGCATGGCTGCTCTAATCTGATGCATCAGGCATTGGTGTGTGTAAATCCTGGCTGATCCATGTCTGATTCATCTTTACAAAGGTGAGTCTATCCACATTTCGGGTGGACAAGCAAGTTGGGGTAACTATGGCCCCCACCGCACTGATGCCACACTACTGGCCATGCAGGCAGCTTCTCTAGTGCTAACTTGGCAAATTGTGGCCACAAATCCAGTTTGGCTGGCCAGTAGTCCAGCGGATCTTCAATGTGGGGTGGCAGGGTGCTGGTTCAGGGTCTGCTCCAGGTGCTGGTGCTGCTGCTTGTGAGTACCTTCCTCACTAGTCAGGTGAAGAAAGCTGCTCATCATCGACTCCAGACTCAGGTTGCTGCTGATGGAGCTGGAACTTCTCCTACCCCCCCTCCTCACCCCTCGACTGCAGTGGTGGCAGTGGTACATGAGCTCTGAGGATCCCCCCTGGTCAGACCTGCGAGAGGATGGAACATGGCGTAGATAGACAGTGGCCAACCTACTACATAGGATGTCTCTATAGTACTTGATTTTGTCCTCCCTCTCGGCAGGTGAAAAAAGGCCCCTATTTTCGACCAGTAGTGAGGGTCCAAGAGGGTGGGGAGCCAGAAGTCATCCCTCCGCCGGATGGTGACTATTCGGCTGCCACTACCCAGGCAAATCAGCATGCAGTGGGTCATCTGCGCAAGTGACTCTGAGGGACTCCCTGCCTCCATCTCCACTGTATACTGCCATGGTGTGTCTGGGTCATCTGCCTCATCTTACTCATCTCCCTCATCTCCCTCTACCTCCTTCGGCTGCTCCTGTGTCTCCTTTCCTGTCCTGTCACCTGGGTAGAAAAACCACTCATATCGCCAGACATTGCTTGTGCTCCAATTTCTCTTCCTCCAGTTCAGCCACCACCAGTCTCATGTGGCAGTGAGATGTAGTCGCCACGTCTCCAGTCCCTGACCATAGAAATACACACTGTATTTTAAAGTTCACCACAATAATTGCAAAAATAACTCTTTGGCACAGACAGCAACATCCCAAAATAAAAAATGCTGGTTCAGGAACATGTATGTATATAACACACACATACTGTGTAGTTGAAAGGTATTTTCACCCCATAACTATAAAATGGGAATCTGGGCCCGCTGCAGAGAGCCATGTACAAAGAGAACCCCGTGGCAAGGGGAAAAAGTAAAATGGCGGGCTATTTAAGGGCTGTGACATCACAAAGCGGGCTGGCTGCTGATTGGCATGGCCTTGAGGGCGTTCCTTTCTTTCTCCCATAGTTCTTTGCCCCAGTAGCAATTGTTCGTGGTCTTTTTAAAAAAATTTTGATTTGTTATCCGAATCCCGAAAATTTCCCACTTTGTTTAGAAAAAAAATTTTTTTCTGAAATTGTAAACGAATTCCACTTCGTCAGATTGGATTCACTCATCCCTAGTTGTGACCTAACTTCCGGTCTGATGTCCCGTCCGATATCACTTCTTTTTAACTTGGCATGGGCCAATGTTAGCTACTGGAAGTGATATTTCCCATTCACTTCATTTTATACAACTTTGGGCCCTTTTGTTCAATGTTAGTGAGTTGTTTTGGAGGGAAGTAGGCCCAATGGATGTGTCACATTGCTGGACCAGTAAAGTAAATTCTTAAACAACCCTAACCCTAAGTTAAAGTAGATTTGTTTGTATTGTCCTCCAGAAATTGATTTGGTTCCATTTGAAGTGCATGGATTTTGGCAAATTTGACTTTTTCCTGAATCCGAAGTACAATACCTTATTTAAGTATCAAAGAAGAACCAACAGTAATTGGTGCAAAAGGGCCCAAAGCCCTTAATAACTTAAAGATCTTTCTGCCCCATATGAGGAGACAAGTATCATTTAATGTATTTATTAGAAGGTCGTTAGAGATTTTTTTTTTTGGGTCAAGGTACAGCACATTTTGGAAGCATCAAAACACAAAATATTATAAACATAAAAAAATTGTAATAAGAAGTTATTACATTTATATATACATAACTACCATGGTGATGTAATAATGGGATTCAATTTCTAATTGAATTGAATACATCATGTATAATTGTGACTCATCACCCACTTTACATATGCATTGTTTTATTATAACACCCATAAAGTAAATTGGATTTGAACAAGTTGAAAGTATAGCCTTGTGCCCCCTGCTGATCTGACCAGCCAAACATTGCAACTTATCATGTTGCACAATGAAATATCTAATACCCAGCAAATTCATGTTGTGACATTGTCGCATTTTCAAGTCTGTAAGTAGATTAAGATAATTCAGAGATCAGGAAAGGAAAAGAAGCAAAAAATAAACCTCATTTTCAAATGCAAATCTTTTTATTTATGTCTGTCAGTGAAGACCATTATCTCGCTCTACATACATATGGCCCATGTACATAAATAAGAAACTGGCTTACTGGTAATTGTCTACTGCTGGCGGGATTTAAATCCAGACATGTTTTTTTACAAATAGTCTTTTGTGAAGACAACACAAAGCATTTGTGTAAGCGGAGAACAGAAAGATGGGAATTTATCCAATTATTTGTGCTCTGACCCAAACATATTGACTACGGTTCTGTATTATACATTACTGTGTTTCTAAAAACATAATACAAACATATTAAACAAATAAAGCATTGTAATGGTACAAAGTGACAACGCAGATGAAAAGTATATAACTCTACTATAAAATAAGCATTCTCCAAGCCTTTGTTGCGTTTTCCTCTTTATGACAGTAAAAATACTTATCAATGCTAGTTTTTAAAGAAACCAGCATTATTAATTTAGTATACAAGATAAGGCTCCACAAGTGTACTTTAAAAAAATGACAAATGTTTGTCCTGCCACTAGAAGGTGATTTGCCCTAGGATTCCATTTCAGGTCAACTGGACCTGTATACATGTGTGTGCAGATTCAGTGCCAGCCCGAGAAGTGTATATGCCCTGCAGTGACAGAGACACAGCAGACCCCTGTGTACAGCAAAGATAGCATACAAAATGTATAGTATGCTTACCTAGATAGTCATCTGATGCCAGCTTTTTAAACATTAATCACTGGTTGCGATAAAATGAAGTCAGTGGCAACCAGAGAGCTATGCATACAGATTCCATCAATAAGGAGTTACTATGGGGTTGCACTCAAAACAATGGATGAATTATTTGCTGAATCACAACAAAAGTTCAGGAAAGTAAAATAACTAAAATAAGTTTTATTCTTTAAAATATGAATAAAAAGTGAGTATTCTCCTTAACTCCTTAACCCAAAACATCAGACTCTCCCCAACTTTCACCAGTTTCAAAAGCAACCTGAAAACCCATCTCTCTAGGATAGCCTACAACCCACACTAACCCCACCACCACTACACCGGCCCGCAAGCATGTCTGCCCCACACCTTCTGTCTCTCCCCTTCTTCCTTGTAGATTGTAAGCCCTCGCGGGCAGGGTCCTCTTTCCTCTCTTTTCAGTTACTAGTCATTTTTTGTCACTATTGTATTTGTTCAATATTTGTTACTGTATGTAATTCCCCTTAAATGTACAGCGCCCTGGAATTAATGGCGCTCTAAAATAAATAATAATAATAATAATAATAATATTCTCTGTCTGAAGAAGGGCAAAGGTGCTCCATGAAAAAGTGTCACTTTTTAGTCCATATTGTAGATAATACCATTTATTCTTTTTTTGCCAAACTTGGCTGTAATTTAGTGAATGTTATGAATGACAGGAATTCTGCTGCCATTTCATCCTCTCCTGCTTTTTAGGTCAACAGTAGTTTCTGTGTTATGTCTGTCTTGTTGTCTGTACTTGTTTGGAACAGTTGTGAGGCAACTGGATTGTCAGCTGACCTGGCTTGCACACCTGAGCACAATAGTCCTCTAAAACGTTCAACTGAAAATGTCAGTCTGAGCAAAGTATAGATGTTTGGATACTGTTTAGTAATGCTGTGTTGGATTGTATTATGCTGTTTATTGTCAGTTTAGTTGCGTCAAGCTGAAGTATCTTGTTTCTTGTCTCAGTCTTGTTTAGGTTTGTTTTGGACTATGTAGTTTTTGAGTAATATAGATTTGGGGCAACATGTCTGAAAATTGGCAGTGCCGCGGCAGATTTTAGGTGCATTTAACCGGTGTAAAGTGCTACTGAAAGTATGATACTTTCAGAAACCTGGCATCTGGTATACCTTGCATAGTAACTTAATGCATAAAAAAAGGCACATTACGCCGAAAAAGGCTCATTGCACAATCGCGGCGTATAGCATATCAGTGCTAGTGTATGTAATGTGCTTATCGAGGCGCATTGCGTAACGGAGGCACATAAAAAATCATTACTAGTAATGGAGGCACACAGCGTATCATCGCTACTATATTCAATGTTCCTTTTTAGGCACATAACAATGTGTAGTGTCTGGAGTATAATGCGCCTAGTTTTGGTGTACGACAGTTCATTTATATCAAGAATATGGCGTCAAGAATATTTTTGATGCAAAATAGACCAAGAGAACAGCACTTGCATATTGGGAAATGTCACCCTTGGTGTTTGTCTAGTTTCTGTTGTTCCTTGCCAAGGACTAAAGCCATGTACTGTATTAGGGTGAGTTATTAGCTTACGGACATATTTTAGGAAGAGGTGTTAGGTCAGGGTTAAAAGTTAAGGTGTTATGGATAATCAAAGGGTGAGCTTTTGAGAGATAATGTTGGAAAAGCAGCTAGGGACAGTCAGTACTACTCATAGTGCACCATCATGAGGTGAGGTAACTGATCTTTTATATAAATATACTATCCTATGTTGTGTTCTGCTCTTTTATAGTCTTATCTACAAAGAATCTGCAGCCCATTGGACTTGGAGTTCCTTTGAATCTGCTCTACACTTATTAAGGCAAGAAGAGGACCAAGTAGCCCAGCCACACCAGGATCCAAGCCTGTGGACATGTATAAAGAACAGCAGCAATTTGCAGGCAGCAAAGCTTCATAAATGTATACGTGTTTGGTGCTTGCTCTTAATGGAGGGCTGGCCTGTATCCTAACAAGGTCAATCCAGAAATATCCACAAAATGACCTGCATTTATGTATCCTGTATGAGCATAAGGAATATATTTATTGTTTATTACTAGACAAACAAGAACTGCAATAAGCAGAATATTATAATGTGACATTTCTGGTAAGACTAGGAATTTCTTTATTGTTTATTAACAGACCAACAAAAACCACAGTAAGCAGAGTAATATAGTGTGAAGTTTTTATAAGACTACCCTTCCTCAGGCATAGTATAAGAAGTGTTGTCTCTACAATGCTATATTGGTGTGCCAAAACTGTGTAAAATACAGCTATAAACCCTCTCCACGGTCTTATGGAACACTAATGTAGCCATTGGAGAGACCTACCTTCCTATACTATATCTAAAGGTGGGTAGTCTTACACAAAATTTCACATATGATATAATACTCTGCTTACTGTGATTTTTGTTGGTCTATTATAATAAAATAAAGAAATTCCTTATGCTTATGTTGGATATGGGAGAAAGTCTGTAGTAACTGGGACAACCTGAGTGAAAGAACCTCCTGGAGCATGAATAAAAGGAGTATATTACTTTGGAAGAGGGGTCCTAAAGCTCCTATTTAGTCTTATAGCTGCTGTTTGCATAGTGAAAGAGAAAGGAGTATGTGAATGCATAGTGATTTCACTATAAGTAGCATTAAGCAAGAAGAGAGATATGTCTATAGTCCCTGCAGTTCTGTAGCTCCTGTCTATCGGTTTTAAAGATATAAACAGGAGTACTTCTGCTTTATGAGGAATGGTGTGCATTCTGTTTGACTGTGAGAAGGGTGGGGTGTAGGACTATATGTAATTTCCTGTCTTCTCTCTTTGTTTCTCTTTTCTCAACAGAAGAACTTGGGGAAACATTTCCCTCCCTTTCGCCCTTGATTCATTGACTACACACTATTCGACTGCTCTTCAGCACTCACAAGGTTAAAACACTTTTTTCAAGGTTAGGGGTTATTAGAGCAAACAAGGTCTAGCTTATTAATTTCATATTTAATAGGAAAAAGGTACAGTACTTACATAGTGTACAAAAATACAATAAAATGACATGTATACAACAGTTATAAAATAAATGGGAGAAAACAGAAAATATCTAACACTTACAATGGTAGGTTCTTCAGATTCTGGGACACAGAAGAAATGGGCAATACAATACATGGAAATCCCTAAAGAAGCATTTATGCTATCTATCATATATGAAAAAACTTTGAGATTCTTAGTTCACATGTTTTTGATCAAAAAATGCTTAAGCCACCCACGAACTTACAATGTGATCTCAGGTCGGGTGGTCCTACGCTATCTTTACCTCTCAATAGAGCCAAATTCAGGCCTCTCATTGGGTCAACCGACCTACATTATCCAGAGAGAAAGAAATAAAAAAACACCAACCTTGCAAGCATCCCTTCCTCCCTATATAGATTAAAAGCAATATATGCAATATATGCCAAATACAATGTATAGTTCTGCACAAAAAAACATTTCTGAAAAAACTCAATGTGAACTGGGTGCCATTGCAGGGTTGCGGCATATTATATACATATATATATATATATATATATATATATATATATATATCCACAGGCACACCATTACCAGTGGCACACCCCTGCAAAAAAGGGCAATACAATACATGGAAATCCCTAAAGAAGCATTTATGCTATCATACATGAAAAAACTTTGAGATTCTTAGTACACATGTTTTTGATATGCCGCAACCCTGCCAGTGGCACCCAGGTTCACATTGTGTTTTTTCAGAAATGTTTTTTTTGTGCAGAACTATACATTGTATTTGGCATATATTGCTTTTAATCAATATAGGGAGGAAGGGATGCCTCCATTTTGGTTTCCTGCACCCCACCCACTTTCACAGGCTGTTATATGAGTGCAGCTTGCAAGGTTGGTGTTTTTTTATTTCTTTCTCTCTGGATAATGGAGGTCGGTTGACCCAATGAGAGGCCTGAATTTAGCTCTATTGAGAGGTAAAGATTGCGTAGGACCACCCGACCTGAGATCACGTTGTAAGTTCGTGTGTGGCTTAAGCATTTTTTGATCAAAAACATGTGAACTAAGAATCTCAAAGTTTTTTCATGTATGATCGATAGCATAAATGCTTCTTTAGGGATTTCCATGCATTGTATTGCCCTTTTTACAGTGGTGTGCCACTGGTAATGGTGTGCGTGTGTATATATATATATGCCGCAACCCTGCCAGTGGCACCCAGGTTCACATTGTGTTTTTTCAGAAATGTTTTTTTGTGCAGAACTATACATTGTATTTGGCATATATTGCTTTTAATCTATATAGGGAGGAAGGGATGCCTCCATTTTGGTTTCCTGTACCCCATCCACTTTCACAGGCTGTTATATGAGTGCAGCTTGCAAGGTTGGTGTTTTTTTATTTCTTTCTCTCTGGATAATGGAGGTCGGTTGACCCAATGAGAGGCCTGAATTTGGCTCTATTGAGAGGTAAAGATAGCGTAGGACCAGCGCCTGAGATCACGGTTGTAAGTTTCGTGAGTGGCTTAAGCATTTTTTTATCAAAAACATTAACAAATCTCAAAGTTTTTTCATGTATGCTTGATAGAAATAAATGCTTCTTTAGGATTCCATGTATTTATTGCTCTTTTTACCAGTGGTGTGCCACTGGAAATTTGCGTGCGTGTGTATATAATATATATATGCCGCAACCTCCAGTGGCACCCAGTTTTCACATTGTGTTTTTTTCAGAAATGTTTTTTTTGTGCAAACAATACATTGTATTTGGCATATATTGCTTTTTAATCTTATATTTAGGAAGGGATGCCTCCATTTTGGTTTCCTGACCCCACCCACTTTCACAGGCCTTTATATGAGTGCAGCTTGCAAGGTTGGTGTTTTTTTTATTTCTTTCTCTCTGGATAATGGAGGTCGCTTGACCCAATGAGAGGCCTGAGTTTGGCTCTATTGAGAGGTAAAGATAGTGTAGGACCAGGGCCGTTCCTAGGCTAAATTTCACTCAGGGCGAGGTGAAGAAATTTCGCCCCCCCCCACTCCCTCCCGTAACATATGGCGCTACAGTGCATCACCATAAACCAAAGCCAAAATATACAAAAAGCTTTACCACAATGTGCTACATATAAAACTACTGAATAATAGTCATACAGTTACCAAATAACACCGCTACACCAACTAGAATCCCAAAACCACTAGGACCACATATCACCAACACACAGTAACCGAATAATACCACCACACCATGACCACATGTCACCAGCACTTTAGTGAAAAAATTTAATACAAACGCCATTACTGAGTAAAAAACCATTATACTACAACTAAATTTACCGCCTTTACAGTGATTTTTACAATGATGGATTCCCCCTGTACACGGGCTTGCGGGACATAAAAATTACAGAAAAAGTCATATCTAGGGGACCACGGGCGTTCCCCCTGAAGATTTGGTTCTTTTTCTCTTCTTTTCTTCTCCATTGTCCAGACGCCATGACGACAAATCCTACTCTTCACTAAAAAATTTTAAAAAAACAAATTTTTCTTAAATCCCTAAATTTTAATCAGCATTCCTCCCTTTTCCCTATACTATAAAAACTCCCCATCTCTAGCACCTCTTAGGTACCCAAATTTTAAATGCCCCCTTTTGCCAGGTGGTACCCCCCTTACCCATTGAGGCACCCCTATAGCCAAAGTGATGCCCCCCCGGGAGCCAGGGGATGTCCCCCTTTTAGCCAGAAATTGCCCCCCTTTGTAGCCATTTAGAATCCCCCCCTGCACCACAGATCCCCCCGGTCCCAGTGATGCCCCCTGTGGGCCAGTAGTTTGCCCCCTGTAGCCAGTAAATGCCCCCTTTAGCAGTGATGCCCCGGTGCCGTGTTTTCCCCCCTTAGCCGTAATCCCCCCTTTTCCCCAGTGTGCCCCCTTTTAGCCATTGATGCCCCTTTATACCCCAGTGGGACCCCTGTAGCCAGGGGATGCCCCTCTTTATAGCCAGGTTTCCCCCCTGTAGTCATTTTATTTTCCCCCTTTTAGCCATTTGATGCCCCCGAATCCGTGATGCCCCCCGGGAAAGAAAAGTTTTTCCCCCCTTTTCCCAGTGTTTGCCCCTCTATAGCCAGTAAACCCCCTGTGGGTAGTGATGCCCCTCTTATACCCCGTGATCCCCCCCTGAGCCAGTAATCCCCCCCCCCCCCCCCTTTTTCCCCTTGTACCAGTGATGCCCCCTGAAACCCCAGTGATCCCCTTTTATTCCCTAGTATCCCCCCTGTACCAAATTTGTTCCCCCTCTTATAGCCAGTGATGCCCCCTGTAGCCGTGTTTCCCCCCTCCCCAGTAGATGCCCCTTTTTAACCCCAGTATGCCCCCTGTACCCAGTTGTTTCCCCCCCTTGTACCCCAGTGATGCCCCTGTGGGCCAGTGAGGCCCCCTTGTAGCCAGTGATGCCCCCTGAAAGCCAGTGACCCCCCGGGTACCCCGAAGATGCCCCCCCCGGGTTACCCGGATGCCCCCTGTGCCATTTATGCCCCGCTTTAGCCAATGATGCCCCCTTTTAGCCAGTTGACCCCCCTTTAAGCAGTAGATGCCCCCTGTAGCCGGTTTCCCCCCTGTAGCCATTAGATCCCAAACCTTTTAAAAAGCCAGGATCCCCCCTTTTCCCATTTGATCCCCCCCTTTTTTAGCCATTGAGGGCCCCCTGAAGCCAGTAGTGCCCATCTTGTACCCAGTGATGCCCCCTGTGGGCCAGTGATTCCCCTCTTTTGCCAGGTTCCCCCTGGCCAGGGGATCCCCTTTGCCGTGAGGGACCCCCCATTTTTCCCAGTGATGCCCTCCTTTTAGCAGTGATGCCCCTCTTATGCCAGTGATGCCCCCTGTACCAGTGTCCCCCCTGACCAGTGATACCCCCTTTGTAAAAATGATGCCCCCCATGTAATTAAAAAAATTAAAAAAAATTTTACTCCCAGTCTGGCCCCCGGGGTTTGGGCCCCGGGGTAGTTTGTAAAAGCGGTGAAGCACCCCGGACTCATCACGCGCTTACACTGCACGCAGCTCCCGGGGATCTCCTCCGGCAGACCCTGCCCCCTTCCGCCGAGGGGACGCAGCGCCCACAGGGGGCGCGGTGAAAGCTTTTGGCCCCCCTGCGATGCTGATACAGGGGGGGAGTCAGGGACGGGAACACTTTCCCCCCCCTCCTCCCCTTTTCTGGCAGTGCGGCGAGTCGGGGGGGCCGCTCGTCCGGGTGGGCAGGGGGGGGGCCCGGGGCGCCCCCCTCGGGTGAGCGGAGCCTCGTTGCCCGCCCTGCCCGCCCATAGGAAAGGCCCTGCGTAGGACCACCCGACCTGAGATCACGTTGTAAGTTTGTGGGTGGCTTAAGCATTTTTTGATCAAAAAATTTTGTGAACTAAGAATCTCAAAGTTTTTTCATGTATGATAGATAGCATAAAGGCTTCTTTAGGGATTTCCATGTATTGTATTCCCTTTTTGCAGTGGTGTGCCCACTGGTAATGGGTGCGTGTGTATATATATATATGCCGAAACCCTGCCAGTGGCCCCAGGTTCACATGTGTTTTTTCAGAATGTTTTTTGTTGGCAATGGGAACTATACGTTGTTTTTGGCATATATTGCTTTTAATCTATATAGGGAGGAAGGGATCCCTCCATTTTGGTTTCCTGCACCCCACCACTTTCACAGGCGTTATATGAGTGCAGCTTGAAGGTTGGTGTTTTTTATTTCTTTCTCTCTGGATAATGGAGGTCGGTTGACCAATGAGAGGCCTGAATTTGGCTCTATTGAGAGGAAAAGATTGCGTAGGACCACCTACTATAGATCACGTTGTAATTTTGGGGGTGGCTTAAGCATTTTTTGATAAAAAACATGTGAACTAAGAATCTCAATGTTTTTTCATGTATGATAGATAGCATAAATGCTTCTTTAGGGATTTCCGTGTATTGTATTGCCCCTTTTGCAATGGTGTGCCATGGTAATGGTTGTGCGTGTGTAATATAGAATATATATATAATTTAAATATATATATAATATATATATATATATATTTTTATATATATATATATTTTTTTTTTTTTTTTTTTTTTTTTTATTTTTTTTTTTTTTTTTTTTTTTTTTTTTTTTTTTTTTTTTTTTTTTTTTTTTTTTTTTTTTTTTTTTTTTTTTTTTTTTTTTTTTTTTTTTTTTTTTTTTTTTTTTTTTTTTTTTATATAATAAAAATGTTAAATTTATTTTTTCCCTTTTTATTTTATTTTAAATGTTTTATATATATAAATTTCCCGGGGCCCCCCCCCAAAATTTTTTTTCAAATTTTTTTTTTAAAAAATTTTTTTTTTTTTTTTTCCCCCCCATTATTTTTTCTTTAAAAAAATTAGGGAGGAAGGGATGCCTCCATTTTGGTTTCCTGCACCCCACTCACTTTCACAGGCTGTTATATGAGTGCAGCTTGCAAGGTTGGTGTTTTTTCTATTTCTTTCTCTCTGCATAATAGAGGTCGGTTGACCCAATGAGAGGCCTGAATTTGGCTCTATTGAGAGGTAAAGATAGCGCAGGACCACCTGACCTGAGATCACGTGGTAAGTTCGTGGGTGGCTTAAGCCTTTTTTGATCAAAAACATGTGAACTAAGAATCTCAAAGTTTTTTCATGTACAGAAGAAATGGGACACAGCTGTAATATAGTCATCTCAGTCATCTTATATTAGAGACATAATCCCCAACTTTTATTATAAGTGGAAACAAAAGGAAAACAACCGCTGTCAAGTAATTTTTTTTCTATCAAATTTTTTAACTCTCTCATTATGCATATCTACTAATTATGTTGGATAACCTCTTAAATAAATTTGGTTTTTATCTCATTAATCCTTGTTTCAAAACTCTTAGGATCATCAACTATTCTTTTTACATGCAATAGTTGACTATATGGTAATAAATGTACTATAGTACTAGGGTGCTGGCTATCAAAATGGAGCAAGTTATTCCTATCAGTATTTTTTAAAAAAATCGACTTAAGCATTATCCAACTATTTCAGTGTGGAGTACAATTTTTCCATATATATAATATAATAATATATATATATAATATATATATATAGATTATATTATAATTTATATATATATATATATATATATATATATATATATAAATATATATTGTATATACTTGAGTATAAGCCGATCAAAATATGAGTTGAGGCACCTACTTTTGCCACAAAAAACTGGGAAAACTTGTTGACTCGAGTATAAGCCCAGGGTAGAAAATTCAGCGGCTGCTGTCCCCCATAGGCAGGTATAGGCAGTGTAATTTCCCCCATAGGCAGGTAAATGTCCCCCATTGGCAGGTATAGGCAGTTTAATGTCCCCCATAGGCAGTTATAGGCAATTATATGTCCATCGATAGGCAGGTATAGACAGTTATAGGCAGGTATAAGCAGGTATATGTCCTTCCATAGGCAGGAATAGGCAGGTATATGTCCCCCATAGGCAGGTATAGGCAAATATAGGCAGGGTTTGTTAAAAAAAAAAAAAAAGACTCCTTCCGGAGTTCTATTGCGGAGCTGGGAGTGCTCGCTCTTTGCTCTGCAATAGTCTTCAGCTGTATGTGCTCCCATAAGTCACATATAGCTGAAGCGATCCCTGTCGATGCTCGGGCCATGGCAGCGCCCGGGCGCAAGCGGGTGACCGGAGATTCAGCTGTATGTGCTCCGAGGAGTCAAATACAGCTGAAAAGACAGATATTTATATATGTTGGAGTCTGTTCCTATATGAAAGTGTCATATGTATTAAGGCACATTATGGAAACCGGCCAGCGTGTCTTCAGAACTCCGGCCCAGCTCTCCTTTGACCTCCCTTTCCCATTAAATGAGTGCGATTTTATTGTATTTGCGGGGCGTACTTTGGGGTATTGCAGCACTATTACGATCTTAATTACGCCCCACAAATATGTCATGTGAACACCGTCTTATAGTTTAGAACTTAGGTGGATGTTTCAGGCCAAGTTATGGTAAACTAATTTTAACTAATAGAGGATTTTACACTTCATGATTGTGAAGAAGCTGAGTTTTGGAAGTGGCCAGCCTTAAGGATAGTGTAATAGTAATTCAAGGATGGGCAAGGTGGTTAAATAAAAGAGTAATGATTTTCAGTAGTGCCATTGGTGCCCCTAAAGTGTACTGGCTATGTTACAAAGGCAAACCAGCACGTTTTGCCCCTTTATTACTGTCTGGCTGGGGACTGTATGTCAGCAGGGGATCTCACACTATACATGAATTCCATTGGCCTAGCACTTGATCTGACTCTGTAATTGTTGTACCCCTCTGGTTTTCATAAAGCAGTGGCCATTTTGACACCCAAAATAACATATTGTTGTGCATTTATTCCAGAATGTCTATAGCAGTTTGGTTTGTATTAGGTGGATTGAAGGTTGATCTACAAAAGTCAAAGGCTATTTCTTTTTCTTGTAGAGAACCAGGTTTAATTGTATTTTTCTGAAGTCATTACTACACTATATGAAATCTCTATTTTAGTAAATCCATAATAAAGAGATTGCCCAAAATAAAAAAAAATTTTAATCTTATTGTATTAAAAATGTAATTAATTAGAGATGGGCGAATTTCTCAAAAATTGTTCGGTCACTTCGCCGATTTTTCCCGACAAAAAAAAAATTGGGGCCCAAATTACTTGGGCACGAATGCGTAAAAACCCAGCTATTTCCAGGCTGCACGAGTGGGGGTGCTGTAAAACTTTTTGTGCCTGTTAAAATATGCAGAGGGAGCTTGGTTTGGTCTTCTACAATGTTGTGTTTTGTATGACACGAATGATGCCGCGCTCTTAGAATCGCTTCATATAAATTCCCCTGGGCACTTAAGAGGGCAAAAATGACCAAAAAAACTCAAGCGGGAATGAGCTGTAAAGTCATGCCAGCGAAAGTGGAAAAAAACAAGCGGGGAGTCAGGTGGCAACATTGGGGCAGAGTGTGGAGGTGAGGGCGGCCCCACGCCATGAGGTCGGCAGTGGCCAAAATGACATTTGGGGTGGCAAACATGGGAAAGCCACAAAAGTGGAAAATGTTTGGAGCAGAGGTCACGGCGGCAGCAGTAGGGTCGGCAGGGGCCCACAATGACTTCTGGGCGGCCAAAACAGTATTGGCCCAGAGTGGAACATGATACAGTGTGGGGGTCACGACGCAGCAGCTGAGTTTCGGCAGTGGGACAATGAAAATTTGGAGGCGGCAAAAACGTATTGGGCCCAGAGTGGCACAATGATACAGTGTGGAGGTCCCGACGCGCGCATGAGTAGGCAGGGGAAAATTAATTTGGGGGGGAAAAACAGTTTTAGGCCACAGGTGGCACAATCAACAGTGGGGGGGTCACGGCGGCGCAGTATGGATCAGGCAGGGGGGCACAATGCATTTGGAGGCGGCTTAAACGTATTGGGCCCACAGGTGGCACAATCACACGTGTGGAGGAACCAAGCAGCAGCATGGACAGCCAGTGGAAAATGACTTTGGGGGGCGGCCAAAACAGTATTAGGCCAAACGAGGGGGGCCCCAATTCAACGTGTGGAGGTCACGACGCAGCAGCTGAGATCGGCAGGGCACAATGACTTTTGGAGGTGGAAAAAAACAGGGGGGAAGCCACAGAATGGCACAATGATGAGGCGGGGTCACGGCGGGGGCGCAGCATGGGTCAGGCGTGGCACAATGACCAGTGTGGGGGGAAAGGCGGGTCACAGCTGCGCAGAGGTAGAGATGGCACATGACATTTGGGGTGAAAACGGAGGAAGCACGAGGGGCACAATGTGGGCGGAGGTCCGGGGGGGCCAGGCGGGGGTCGGCGGGGGACAATGACACAGTGGGGGACAGGAGCAGCCACGCGCAGCTTGAGGCCCAGACGGGCACATGACCGTGTGGATGTACGGAAACAGCAACGCAGCACAGCATGGGTCTTTAGAGTGGGCACATGACGGTGTTGAGGTGGGTGGCCAAAACCAGCCCCTGGTAAAAGATGGGGTGGGAGATGGAGAAACTGGGGCAGTGTGTGGATCAGGCGGGTGGGGGGACAGAATAGGGCTGGGCAATAGTTTGAACCCGATTATCCCCAAAGGTTTTGGTGTGGGGAAAAATCCTGGCGACCCCGGGGTGATTCATTTGACAAAGGTCAGTCGTTCCACATTTCCGTGGACAAGCGGGTTCCCCTTTGGGGAAAAAGGGGCCCCCGGGCAATAAAACCCCCGCTTGAGCCCCCCCACTTTGGCCGGGGCGGCCGCTTTCCACTGAAAAACCTCGGCAATTTGCGGCCACACACCCAGTTTGGTGCCCGTAGTCCGGGATTTCAAACTGGGTGGAAAGAGGCTGCCAAGTAGGCCAAAACCCTGTTGGTTGGGGATGCCCCAGGTCCTGTGCTGTGTTTGGCGTGCCCTCCTCACTAGGCGGGTGAAGGAAAAGTGTATCAGTGACCCCGACTTAGGTTATTTATGGAGCTGGTATGCTCCTACCCCCCCATTTTCCCCCAGCAGCCGCGGCGTAGTAGGAGCGTGAAAAACCCCCGGTCAGACTGTCAGAGGGGGACGAGCCCCTAGGAGGGGCCCCAATGATTCGGGGATTTCCCTATAGTATTTGAGTTTGTTTCCCTCTAAATAGCTGGGAAAAAGGCTCCCTTTTTGGGACCGATGGGGGTCCAATAGGGTGGGAGAGAAGTCATCCCTCTCCGGAGCTGACTTTCGGCTGTAAAAGGGCCAGGCAAATAAGATGTGGGGCTTCTGCACAAGTGTCGGGGGCCCCCTGCCCCCTTTCCCTGAATGCCACGGGGCTTGGGGTCATCTGCCCTCGTCTTCCTCTCTCCTCCATTTTCCTCCGCTCCCCTTGCTCCTCCTCTCTTGTCCCCTGGGAAAAAAAAATTTACTATTTCACCAGAAATGTTCTCTCAATGTCCTCCTCCTCCTCCCCTCCATTTCAGCCCCCACCGGACTCATGTGGCCACGAGATTATTTGCCACGTTCCCCGTCCCCTGCCAGACAGATTTTCAGCTTCGTTCCAGGCATAAAGCGTGGAAATGCGTTATTCATCCCTGGTCCGGGCGTGACAAATAAGTCCCTCGAAGGCCTCAACAAAGGGCGGTGTTCGCATGAGCTCCACTGGTGATCAAAGTTACAAGGGGGTATTCTTTGCCGGGATCATAAAAAAATTTATGGCCCTTTCTTGTTCTAAGTCGGTCCAACTTGTGGGGTGGAATTCCAGCGGGTGGAAAACATCGATATAGAGTGTGTTGGGGGGGGGCGTTCTGCCGCCCCAACTGGGGACGGTGTTCCGGGTTTTGTACGAATGGATAAAGTGCATGCACGTTTCCGGCCATTTTCAGAATGTTCGAGATCGGTGGAAGATTCGGGAAACCTTTTTCACAACCGATTTGACACTTGCGCCATGCGGGGCGCTTGGACAACCCCTCCTGGGTGCAGGCGGACACCCATGTTCCTCCCATTGTCGTACCTGGTTCCGATTGCAGTTGGGTGGAGAAACCCACACAGATTTTTTCTGCATAGCGGAAGCGTTCCTCCCCTGTGTGATTCGTTCCCGAGGCAAGCAGGTGTGAACTGGGACACCGCTTGCCTACTGTGGTATGATGGGCAGTACTTTGTGGGTGGTGGTGGTGATGGTGGGGAGTGGGGAAATTGGCGAGGTGCGCATTTTTTGACAAGTGGGGGGAAACGGCGTTCCTGCCCAAGTTTTTTTGGTGTGCCTGGGCAGGAAGAAATTCACCGTGGGCCGTAAAGGACATGTTCTGGCCTGCCTATTACAGTCGCGCCCGCGCTGCCGTGCCCCTTGGAAAAAACCGAAAAGTAAAGGATCCCCCACCTTCGTTCTAATATTTATAAGTGGGTACTGTTTTTTTGGGAAAAAAGAAATTCGGTTGGAAACTCTCCATCTGGGCCCGGCCAAACCCATTAGTTTTTGATTGGGGCTGAGTCCCTTTTGGAAAAGGGAGGGGACTGCAGTCCCAACAACTTGGACAGGGACGGTCAGTGCTCACTTGGTGGTTGGACGATAATGTTGTCTCTTTGCAATGCCTCCTGAAGTTTGCTGGCACCATGAGTAGCGAGGGAGCGGAGTTTTGGACCGGGGAATGATGTAAAAGAGAAAACAGCCCCTTCCAGGGTGGTGGGCCTTGATGGTGCAATGGATGCGTCCCATGAGGTGTGTGCTTTGCTGCGGCTGTAGGGGCCCACCCATCTGACCCACTTTTTCCCGGCCACCGGTTTTGGTGCGCTGATGTGTTGACGCGGGCCCGTGGGGGGCCAACTTTACCCCCCCTGGCCAGCTTCACTTTTGCCCACAGTTCTACATTCCCTATTCGGCCCCGGGTTTGTTTAGCAAAAACTCCCACACCGGAAAGTATCGGATTTTACCCCCAAACGCTCCGCAATGGTGCTACTGCCCCCGGGCCCCTCGCTGACCCCCTGTGCCCTATTTTTTGGGACCTGGAAGGGATTTTTTACCCGTGGCCGCTTGGCTCCCGACCTCCACTGCTGCTTCCCGCTGACCAGGCCCAAAAGACCCCTTGCTGGCTGCGCGCTGCCTGCGCGCAAGTGACGCCCTCTTTCCCGACGATGATGAGCCCTTGCTCACCCCGGTCCCCGTGCGGTCGGCTCTCATCATTATTTGTTTTCATCGTCATGCTGTCCCCTCAGGTCTTGGTATGCCCCAGGCTGACCCCCACAACCTGACCCCTTTCCCCTTCCCATTTTATACTTTGCCGCCTACTGAAAGAAGCGGGGATTTTGGCCCCATTTCTTCGCTGCCCAAATTGCTGCGAGCCCCCCCTCAAATTGTTCATCCTCGTAATAGTGGCGCTGAGCCCAGACACATAGTAGATCTTGGCGAGGGAAAGGATGGGGCAGAGGGGGCTGAGGGCAGGTGAGGGCCGCTGCCCCCCTCCCCGGCCCTGCCAACTAAGGGGTTTTGGGTTGAGGTTTTCCCACGATCTTGGTGGGTTGCAAAAGTCATCGGGAGAAGGATGACTAGTCAAACAATCAAGAACCCTTGGGTTGTGAAAAACACACGGGCCCCCTAGGGACAGCGGCGTTGTGGCCTCACGGTGACTCCTGCTGCGGTTTCCCCCTTTCTGTTTCGCGACCCGGGGGCCCGTTCCCGGAATGTTTGTGCCACTCCATCGAGGTGCAGAGCCTGCAAAACCCCTTTTGTTGACATACTGTTTGTTTAAAATGTACAGACCTGTTGATGATGATATTTGATTTTTAAATTACACCCTGTTTTTTCTCCAAAAACCCCGGGAAAAGTTTGGGTAACCCTTGGATAAAATTTCGTCCACAAATGGGCCCGGGGAAAAATTTACTTGTATGTGGTTTAAAAACACGTGTGTTTTACTAAAAAAAAAGCACAAAAAAGGCTTTAAATTAACCTTGGGGCATGAATTAGGCTACAGGGAAAAATTTTTTATTTTGGCGTTGAAAAAGCGGTTTATTTTTTTTTCAGCACCCAGCAAAAAAAACCCCTTAATTAAAAACCCCCTGGATTAAAAATTTTGCGCCCCAAAGGGAAATTGAAGCGATCAAAAGTTAAAACTTTTTTTTAGCGGGTTTTTTTACAATTGCGTTTTTCTTTGCCACCCAAAAAAGGGTACAGTTTTTAAATTTAAACCCTTTTTTTTTTATTTAAGCTACAGTTAAAATTTATATTTTTTGGCGTTTAAAAAGACGGTTTATTTTTGTCAGCCACCCGCAAAACAAAGCTTAATTTCCCGGGGTAAATTTCGGAATAGAATTGGCAGCCAAAAAAAAGAAGTGCTATTTGTATTGTAAAAACGTGTTTTTTAAAAGAATACAACGGAACTGGCTTAGATCCACTTGGATATTGAATGTTTGCAGCGCGGGGACGCACACTGGATTTCAAACCATACCCCAAAAAAAATTTGAAAATTGAACATTAAAAACAGTCTCTGAGACAAGCTGAGACCCCACAGAAATGCTATTAAAAATTTTTTCTTCAGTAGAGTATGCCGCGGGCCCCCCTTCCCGATGGACAGGGGAGAGGGTGTGAGGTCCCGGGTTTGCGCCCGGACTTTATGTGCGGGCGTCCAAAAAATCCCCGGTCTTGATTGGTTCGCCTCGCCCTTCAGCAGGCTTGCCCCTTCTTTCCTCCCAGAGTGCTTTGCCCCCTGTAGCGCCTGTGCTCGCAGCCTTTTTTTAATAAAGAAAACTTCATTCACCCGAAGTACCCCAAGTTCGACTTCGTTCCGAACCGAAGTTTTCCTGAAATTTTAAAGAATTCCCTTTGTTTGAATCAATTCGCCCATTTAAATATATTCACTTTGATTTTTTTACATTTCATATCTTCCTGTATCTTTATATGTTGGAGCTACTTTACAGTCCCAACTGCTCTGCTTTTGGACTGGTCCCAAAACAAAAAGGTAACTTTTCCACCTCATCTTAATGGTGCTGAAAAACGGCTGTCTGATGGCCTCAGTTCTACAGCTTTTCCAGGCCCTTTCTTTCTCTGAATCAACCATGAAGGGGCAGGGGACCAGCTGAGCTAGAGAAAAGAAGCAGCTCCAGGAGCAATGTGGAAGTGGTACTTCTGGGATGAAAGAGCAACTCTGAAATGTAAAGACATACTGAGATATGAAATATAGGGTATATTAGTAAGTGACTTTATAATATATTTCGCATTCCCGAACATCAGAACTCTTTTTTTAGCTGGGCAACCCATTTAAACCAGCTTCAAAAGGTAAAGATTCTCTATATATCAAACGTTTGAACTCCTACATACAGTAGCAAATTAAAATTTTACTGCGACTCACAAAAAAAATGTGATATTTGGCTTTTGGTTGAAATTTCAGAATGAACTTAAAATATGTTTTAAACTAACTAAATGATATCATCTCTTAAGTTTATGATGCACATGTCTATCTGTTTAGTGTTCCAATACTTTTTGCACAACTTGATGATCTCTAACAAGGAGCTTAATGGCAAAATTTTCAACAGGTACATACCCGGGCCAATAAATTTAAGGAATGAATTTGAATTGGGGCTCAAACAGTCCTCCTCATCGTGCTGTTCACATTTTGACATCTTGAATTACAGAAAGGCAAAGAATTGGACATCCCTTTTGGGTACACACACCTTGACCCCCAGAGACTGGGAAGGATACCTGATACCCACCAGGTAAGCATCTTTATTTTCTTGCTGGGGCCCCGTGAGTTCTACATAGCGGGGGGGGCCTCAGTGTGTTCGTGATGAAAATGATTCACTGAGCAGAAATGTTTGGCCGACAATGATGCTGGAGACGTCAAGGGTGCTTTTGAAACGTCCTGTTGTCCCAGACGAGCCTTTGGTGGTGGTGGTGTTCCAGTGTGGGCAGGTGTGTCAAGTCAATGCTGAACTACACTATATTTTGTGAATAGTACAGTAACAAGGCTCTACTACTTTCAAAACACTACTAATCCAGTCATTGTGCCTCTTCATGAACAAAACAGGGCTAATTTCATCTTTATGGATGACAATGCTCCTGCTCTTTGAGGTTGCGTCATTAGTGAATGGCTGTTGGAGGCTGGGTACCTCCATCGGAAAGGCTTGCATTTTCTCCAGACCTGAATGCCCTAGAATATATGTGCGATCAGCTGAGTCGACATGTAGAAGCTTGTAACTCTTTACCGCTGAACCTCAAAAAACCCCGAGGGGCCCCTTCAATGTGGGATATCTGCCGCAAACAACAAATAGATTGTGAACGCATGGTGCCCTTGTCAGCATAATTGATGCCCGACCAATGACATGCTATTGAGACATTTAAATTTTTTATACCTTCCTGTTTTTGGCTTTTTTTTTTTATTAAATTGTTTTAGATGAGAAAAAACATCGCTATTTTTGACTTAAATGGCCTACTTTCTGGATAAAATATCCCTGTAGCATGAAATTTGTATGCTTCCATACATTTCACCCAAAAGCCAAACGTTTTGTGAGTAGTGTATGTTATCTTAACTTTTTCAATGTTTTTCTATGGCGTTTGTTGTGATATAAGAGTAGATAACATGAAAAGCCATGATATTACATCCAGTGAATCCCGAAATTTTTACGATGTACATATCAATAAATTCCGTGGACAAACTTACCTGCAGCCTTCTGCTGTCCTCTTTCGGATTCCAGAAAGTCACTATTGATGAAATTTCCATGCAGCACAATACACAAAAGTTAATTTCTTTAGCACATTCTTGTGGGTCCACTCATTAATAGAGAAGGGTTCTTAATGTCACTACTAATTATAGATACTGAAGCACCTACGAGAGTAAAAGGACCAGTAGCATTACATTTAATTGTTTGCTTTTGCTTGTGTTTGGTCATACATTAAAATCATTATATGTTTGCTTAATACAACAATACTTTAAAGAAAATTCACTGATTGGAATCTCATTAAGGTTTTTTGACTTGAAAAGAAGAAGTCATTTATTTGTATTTTATAAAACTTTAAAGCTACAGTATCTCACAAAAGTGAGTACATCCCTCACATTTTTGTACATATAGTATAATATCATTTTATGGGACAGCACTGAAGATATGACGCTTTGATACAATATAAAGTACTCAGTGTACAGATTGTATAACAGTGTAAATTTGGTGTGCCCTGAAAATAAATCAACACACGGCCATCAATGTCTTAACCGCTGGCAACAAAAAGTACACCCCAAAGTGAAAATGGATAAATTGTGCCCAAACGGTCAATATTTTGTGTGGCCACTAGTGTTGAGCGATTATTAAATCGGCACGGTTTTTATGTTGATCGGATTTTTTCGATCACGCGATAATTTAGGTGAAAATCTGTGCATAATCTATTAATATTGCGCCATTTTCAGCGCTTCCTGTCATTTTGGCGGCCAGAAAATCAGCTTACAGAGCAGGGTGAGCTGGGTGTGCGACGTCATGACTGGGATGTGTATGGTTGCGATTGGCTGGAAAAATCACATGACCTCGTTTTACATAGAACAGCCCTTCCTGTTCTGCCTCAGTGTGTGTCTGTGTATCATAAGAGCAGGACGTGTGCTCGGTCTCTCTCAAAACATCTCAGCGAAACTGTTCTATTTGTTCACACAGACAACTATGCTTTTAGCTGTGAATATTATAACTTAGGTAGATAAGAGATTTGAAGAATTTAGTTACTTAGGCTGAGAATTTTAAAGGAGCATCTAGCGTTGTACAGCCGCGGGGAGAGGGGGAGGGGGCGGGGGCTGCGGGCGAACACAGACCCGACAGGCTCTTTAAAGGAGAGTGGATATTGTGCAGCCCAGGGCTGTGTTTAGAGTTTAGACCCCTGCATTGCAATGGGTTTTTATTAACACTTTTTGGCCAGTTTTTTTTGGAAAATTATAACTTGTATGTTGTGCAGCCCGCACTTAAATTTGAATACAGCAAATTTTTTAGTCACCGAGGTGTATTTTTATAGGTGCAAAACTCCACTTTTATCCGTATACATTTCAGATAGGTGTTTTTTTCACTTTGGCGCAGGCCAGCTTTGTTCATAGAGCCACCTTGCACTTAAATTTGAATACAGCAATTGTGTAGTCACTGCAGGTGTATTGATAGGTGCAAAACTCCACTTTTATTATCCGTATACATTTCAGATAGGTGTTTTTTTCACTTTGGCGCAGGCCAGCTTTATTCACAGAGCCACCTTGCACTTAAATTTGAATACAGTATATTTATTAGTCACCGCAGGTGTATTTGATAGGTGCAAAAATCCACTTTTATTATCCATATTCATTTTTAAAAAGGGGTTTTTTTCACTTTGGGACAGGCAGCTTTGTTCATAGAGCCACCTTGCATTAAATTTGAAATACAGCAATTTTGCAGTCCCCCGCAGCTGTATTGATAGGTGTAAAAAAATACCTTTTATTATCTGTATAGAATTTCAGATAGGTGTTTTTTCACTTTGGAGCAGGCCAGCTTTGTTCATAGAGCCACCTTGCACTTAAATTTGAATACAGCAATTTTGTAGTCACCGCAGGTGTATTGATAGGTGCAAAAAATACCTTTTATTATCCGAATAGTTTTTAAATAGTTGTATTTCACGTTTGGGGCGGCCCTAGCTTTTTCAAATAGCCACGTTGTACGACAATTCTGATGAAAAATTTCTAGCAACTGTTCTTTGTTTGTCATTGCCCGCAAAAACACAATTTATCATCCGTGTAACTTCGAATAGTTTTATTGGGCTCGTTGAATCTCAGTTTGGCGCAGATAGCGCACTTGAATTGATATTTTGTTGAAAACTATCAATTCCTAGTCCTACTGGGCATTTGTAAATCCCTAGGACTGAAGGAAAACACTGTTGATTTTGTCTTACGGTTCTTCACCAACCGCATTTCACAGTATTCGCAAGAAACATTTCAGTTTCTAATCCCAGTTGGCTGTTTGGAAATTAGAGGGATTTAAGAATAGCTGTGATTTGCCGTCTTTTAATAAGAGACTTTCCACAACTCTTCCATACCTTCTCAAATTTTTTATCTTTCTGAACATCTAGCGAAATGCAGGTGGTAAGCGAGCAAAGAGGGGGGTAGGACATGGAGGTTGGGGTAGAGAGAAGGTGTCCTTCCAGTGTGGCGACAACATGCAAACCAGTGGATCGTCGGTTTGCAGGACCAATTCAGGGGCCTGTTATCGCTGGGTCAGGGCCCTGTGAATCTCAGAAACAAAAAGCGTCGCCAATCTGTTCTTCAGTGGTTAATGCAACCTGCATCCAGCAGTCTTACCTCCTCGTTCTCCCAGTCATGACCACAAATGTCGTCATCAGCATCATCAGCATCCGTCCAATATGAAGCGAAGGCAGCCCAAATGTCAAATCGTGTACCCACCACTGTGGATAATCCATTTTCTGAAGACCTCTTTGATGACAAAATGCGGTTGGGGTCAGAAAGCATGTTAAAAGATCAAGAGGCCAAAGAGGATGATTTTGTCTGCTCTGATCCCCATTTTTACTGATGCCCATCAAAGGGGGAAAAGGGAAGGGGAAAAACCCGGGCAAAAATCCCGGGGGGTGGGCAAGGGGCCCCTTTGCAGTCAGTTTTGGGCTTGTAGCCCGAAAGCCGGGGAAGCAGAATTTTCAGGACGCCAAAAGGTCCCCTTTTGTTTTTGGATGATGAATGATGAAAACTTTGGGCGGATCCAACGTGGTTTTTTTTCAGCAGAATTTGCTTCCCGAGGGGGTTCATCACGGGCGAGGGGGGGAAGACGGGGGGAGTGTCAGTAGGTCCCCCCCTTTAAAAAAGGGTGGAAGGCGGTTCGCAGAATCCCCCTGAGATGATCCGCCCCCACGGCCCGGGGAAAAAACCCCGCCCCTTTCCACTTTTTCGCCGTCAAAAAGGCCCCAAAGGACCCTCTAAAGGGCCTGGTCCCTTTTTTTGACCCAAAGCCTCTGATTCCCCCACCCGATGTAAATATGCCACCCTTTCCCCAAAAAACGAAATCAGGGAGGCAGGAATCTTGGGGTTTTTTTAAACCCCCAAACCAAAACTTTTCCTTAGTCCCCTTGAAAGCGAATGCATAAATTTTGAAATGGAGGCAACACTTGGCCAAAAAGGCCACCCGATGGGGGGGGTTTAAAAAACACTGTAAAAACCCCTCGGTTTTCCCCGCCTCCTCCTCCACCACCCCCAAAGCTTCCCCCAACCTGCCCATGTCCCCCCAATTCATGACCCGGTCAGGCCTCCGCTTCAGCCTCACCCGTCCCCCGGTACCACCAGCCCAAAGAGACTCATCCAAACCCCTTCTCCTTCCGCCCAATTTTGACGCCCTTTGGAAACCCCCCCCCCCGCCCCCCCCCCCCCCGGCCCCCCCCCCCCCCCCCCCCCCCCCCCCCCCCCCCCCCACCGGCCAGTCTAGAAACCAGCCTTTGTTTTCCCGGGTTTTGGGGAGCAGAAGAAAAACATTTTAACCCCAAACCATCCCAAACCCCAAAAAAGCCTGAATGTGACATTCCCCAGGTTTTTTGGCCCTTTGGGAAATATTGCCTTTCCATCTGGGGGCCCACTGAGGGGTTTTTCCGTTTACGTAAATGGCCCCTTGCCTCCCAAAAACCAGATGCTGAGCAAGCATTTTTTTTGCCAGAAAAGCCTTTTCCCTCCCCGGGGCCGGGCCACGTGTCATCAAAAATTTTAAAAGCGCGTTGTTCAATCTGTGTCTGGAAAAGTCCATCAAAACCAAAGGGGAAACATGGACTAGTAAGAAAGGCCAAGGCCCCCTATTTTCTCTGTGACAGCTCACGGGTGGCTGGGGGGGATGTCTCGGTGGTGACGGGGGGCCCTCTGGGGGTTTCGGCCCACGCTCTTAAAAAACCCAGGGGGGGTTTGGGCGGGGCCTTTCCCCCAAGGGCCCCTCTGGTGCATTACGTGCCCGGGAGAAAACCGGGCCCCGGGGGTTAAAAAATTAATCTGTCTTGGAGACCGTCCACCCCACAGGTCCAGAGCTGTAAACGGCTTTCCGCAAACGGGGGACCAAAGGGCTGGCTGGGTGACAAGAACCTTGTGCCGGCAAGGTGGTTGCGATAAAAGGTCGAAATATTGCCGGCCGTCTTAAGAATCGGTAGACTGGGCACATCCCCTTTCATGGCACATTGCATGAACCTCGTCGTCCAGAAATTTCCAAAGCGGGTTCCTGGGGGCTGGAAAGTCCTTTAGAAGGCTCGAGGTCTTTAGTTCGCAAATTTTTGCCGTTTGCACCCTCTTCCCCCTTTCCTTCTTTTCCCGCCTGGGGGTGCGTTAAAAGCGTCCCCTTTTTTACCTCCCCGTCCAAACCTTCCCCATTGTTTACGGGGGCAACACGTGGAAATTTTTTTCCAAGCAGCGCAATGCCCTTTCCAGTACGAAATGACACATGGCCTGGAAAAAGCACGGTCGGGGAAACCCCGGGGTATTGGGGCCACCCGAAAAGTGGAGGCGGTTAAAGTTCCTTCCCGCCCTTTCCTTTGCCTTTTTTGGGAAAAAGCCACCAAAAAAGGTCAGTGGGGGACAATGCCCTTGCATTGGAGCATTGTGGGGGATCTTGGGTTTTGGAACGATCTTGGACACTCTGAAAAAATCAGGTTTTCACCCCGATGGGGGGAGGGGACGGGACAAGAATTTCGGGCAAGGGGACTTTCTCTCCTCGAATCCGAAGGCCGGGCCGTTTCACAATTTTTTTTTGGTTTTTCATTTTTGGCAAATGGGTTTGGGGGCCGGGCTAGTGCAAGGTGGGGGGCCTTTCAGTTCCAGAGTGCATCAAACTGAACCCCAATCAGGGTTATGTTGAAGCCCCCCCCGCAGGAACGAAGGAGGAGGAGGAGGAAGAAGAGGTATTCCTTGGGCACCACGTTACCCCGGTGTCCCCCGCCTTGGAAAAGGGGGTTTGGCGGGAATTTGAGGCGGAGGAGGAAAGAGGTGAGGGAAAATCAGTTTGCTGTGCCCCTCGACCCCCGAGGCTTGGGAAAACAAAGGGGTCCATCCTCCCATGGGGGTTTTGGGTGCTCCATTTCCTCCAAAATGAAAACCCTCCACAAAGGGGTATCAAAATGAAAAAACAATTTCTGGGTGGGGCCCCCGCCTTTCCCGGATTCCCGGGGACAAAACAAAAACTCCCGGCACCCTTTTTTTCCCCCAACCCCAAAAAGAGAGTAAAAAAGCAGGGGAAAAGGAGACCCCTTTCCCGATTTATCAACGGAGACATCTGTTTGTCTGCTTTACGTTCTTCAAATGTCACGGGGGGAACCCAACCCTCAGCGACGTGACGCGTTTGAGTGCCAAGTTCTGTTGCGGGAGCAGCAGGCAATTTTGGCAGAAGCCTAATGGGGTGACTCTGGCAATCTTTTATTTACTAAACCCCATCAACGCATTTTTTAAAACAGGGCAAAAAACATTTCCCAAAACAGAGAACCTTGCTTTAAATCCTGGGGCACAACTATATTTGGGCTAACACCCATGTTTTTGGGTTTTTTCCGGGAACCCCCAAACGAAATTCCCGGCTATCCAAAAAAGGGGTGAAAAGGCCCCAGCTCGCTCGCCACGCCATAAGGGGGTTGTCCAGCAGCCGTGGTTTAAAACCCGAAAACGGAAACCCTTTAGCCAAACTGGAGGAGTCATTACAGACAAACGCATCCGGCTTTCCCCCAGATAATGTTATCGTTTGGGCATTTTATCAAGATTTTAAAACAGGCCCAAAGGGAATTTTGATGATTTTTGTAGCCCCCCCAATTTCCGAGGTCCCCCCGATTAGTTTCCGGTCGCTTCACATTCGTCTTCAAACAGAAAAAGGTCCTCTTGAAAAAAAGTTTTTTTTAAAAAGACATTTTCTCTGCAATTTTTTAACTCAGTTCCCCCAAAAAAATCATTTTGCTGGTTTTGCGGTGTGGAGACTGTAAAAGACACCAAGGTTTCATGACAAAACCATATTCCATTTACTTACTTTGGATGACATGTATGAACATGCTTTTCGCCTGTTTTTTGGAGTAACCTGCGCCTCCCGTCCCGAATCCCCCTGTCGGACGCGGGGATGCAGTGTTAGGCGCAGCGTTCGCCACTTTCAGTTGCGCCCCGCATGAAGGGGCGTGCAATGGGCACGGTGTGGGCGCGGTGTAGGAGTTCCGGGGCGGGACGCGGCGCGCTCGAAAACTCCGAGGCATGTACGATTGCGAGTCGGCAAAGTGCGGCGCAGTGCAGCGCTCGGCAGCTCCGACAGTCAGACTTGGTTAATTTTGGTCTAAATGCTCCGGAGGAGGCGAAGTGAAGCGAGAACGGAAAATGAGAGGAAGCATACAGAAGATCGCAACAGAAATCTCGGCGCTCAGCTCCGTGCGGCATGGAGTATGATTCCGAAAAAAATTGCCTTTATAAAGGCGGAAAACATTGTCAGAAAAAGAGCTCAAACCTCAAAAATAAAAAATAATTTTAAAAAATCACTTTAAAAAAATCTAGGACGGCGCAATATCAAGAAATAGGATATTGTAAATTGCCGGGAAATACAGTACTTCAAATTCTGAAAGCTATTCTCATTGGTCGGCATAAACCGGCCAATAAGAATAGGAGCGACAGTGAACCATTAAAACTTATGGAGAGCTATTGACCAATCAGAATCAAAGGCGGG
Source organism: Phyllomedusa bahiana (assembly GCA_025379985.1). NCBI lineage: Eukaryota > Metazoa > Chordata > Amphibia > Anura > Hylidae > Phyllomedusa > Phyllomedusa bahiana. The sequence goes on along the minus strand of JAODAL010009287.1, from coordinate 27,234 downwards.
ACAGTTCAAAATACAGTAAAAATGCAGAAAAGAGCTTTGGTTGAGCTAACAGGGGCTTGGCTATCTCGGCCAATCAGAATAGGAGCGACAGGGACCCATTATAGCCTATGGAGAAGTTTGAACCAATCAAAATCAAAGGCGGGACAGTTCAAAATACAGTAAAAAGGCAGAAAAGAGCTGATTGGTTGAGCTAGCGGGGGCTTGGCTATCCCAGCCAATCAGAGCGCAAGCTACTTCTCCCATTGTAGTCTATGGAGAGATCGGCGCAATGAAATCTCGGCTCTCAGCGCCGTGCGGCATGGAGTATGAATAAAAAAATAATTTTTATTAGTTGTAAAATATTCTCTGAAAAAGAGCTGAAACCTTCTATAAACATAAATCAATTAAATCCCGAACAACGCGTTTGTCGCCGAGACCGGCGCTACATCAGGAATTGGGATATAGAGAATTGCCGGGAAATACAGTAATTCAAATTCTGTAAGCGCTTCTCATTGGTCGGCAGAACCAGCCTATCAGAATAGGAGCGACAAAGACCCATTATATCATATGGAGAAGTTTTGACCAATCAAAATCAAAGGCGGGACAGTTCAAAATACAGTAAAAATGCAGAAAAGAGCTGATTGGCTGAGCTAGCGGTGGCTTGGCTATCCCAGCCAATCAGAGCGCGAGCTACTTCTCCCATTGTAGTCTATGGAGAGATCGGCGCAATGCAATCTCGGCGCTCAGCGCCGTGCGGCATGGAGTATGAATAAAAAAATCATTTTTATTAGTTGTAAAATATTCTCTGAAAAAGAGCTGAAACCTTCTATAAACATAAATCAATTAAATCCCGAACAACGCGTTTGCCGCCGAGATTGGCGATACATCAGGAATTGGGATACAGAGAATTGCCGGGAAATACAGTAATTCAAATTCTGTAAGCGCTTCTCATTGGTCGGCAGTAGTGTTGAGCGATTATTATCGACAAAGTTGAAATCAGCACGGTTTTTATGTTGATTGGATAGATCACGCGATAATTTAGGTTAATATCTGTGCATAATTCTATTAATATCGCGCCATTATGTGCGCTTCCTGTCATTTTATGGCGGCCAGCAAATCAGCTTAGAGACATAGGAGCACGGGTGAGCTGTGTGTGGCGACGTACATGATGGATGTTATTAGTTGCGAATTGGCTGAAAAAACACCATGACCTCGTATTTACATAGAACAGACCTTCCTGTTCTTGATCAAGTGTGAAGCCTGTGTCTCTGTATCTCTAGGAGTTGGATGTGCGCCTTGCATATCCGTGCAAAATCTAGCTCAGCAAAAATTATTCTATTTGTTCACATAGACATCTATGCTTTTAGCGTGAACCTTAGTATTTGTAGATCAGAGATTTGTAGATTTTAGCGTAGTTAGGCTGAGAATTTTAAAGAAGCATTACCGCTGTTAAAGTCACGGAGGGTGACTTTACAGCCGGTCAGAGGGCACGGAGCGAACACAGGCAAGCTCTTTAAAAGGATACTGGATATTAACTAGGCATCTACTCGTGCACCAAGGGACTTAGTGTAGATCATTGCATTGCAATTTGCTTTATTATTACAGTTTTCTGTTGAATTATTTACTGGATTTTGGGGCAGCTGAATTATAATAGGATACAGATCTTTTCTGAGTTAACTGCAGTCTATTTGTTAGGTGCAAAAACTCCTACTTTTCATTATTCGGTATACATGTCAGATAGGTGTTTTTTCACTTTGGTCAGTTAAGCTTTGTTGATAGACCGGCTACCTTGCACTTAAAATTTGAATCCACCAATTTTGTATTAACCACAGGTGTATTGTTTGTTGCAAAAATACCTTTTATTATCCGTATACATTTCAGATAATGTTTTTTTTCACTTTTTGGTCTAGTCAAGCTTTGTTGATAGAGGTATGACTTGCAGTTTAAATTTGATACAGCTCTTTTGTAGTCACCAAGGTGAATTGATAGTTGCCAAAAATAACGTTTATTATCCGTATACATTTCGGAGGGGTGTTTTTTTCACTTTTGTCAGTCAAGTTTTGGGTTGATAGAGGTACCTTGCACTTATATTTTAATCCAGCATTTTGGTAGTCACCACAGGTGTATTGATAGGTGCCAAAAATACCTTTTATTATCCGTATACATTTCAGTTTAGGTGTTTTTTTCACTTTTGGTCAGTCAAGCTTTGTTGATAGAGGTACCTTGCACTTAAATTTGAATCCAGAAATTTTGTAGTCCCCACAGGTGTATTGATATGTGCCAAAAATACCTTTTATTATCTGTATACATTTCAGATACATGTTTTTTTTCACTGTTGGTCAGTCAAGCTTTGTTGATAGAGGTACCTTGCACTTAAATTTGAACCCAGCAATTTTGTAGTCACCACAGGTGTATTGATAGGTGGAACAGGAGCGTTAACCACCAGTATTTCCAAGTGAAGCTCAATTGGTCCGCACTCATACGGAGGGGCAAGCGCTACCAGGTCTTGATGTGTATGAGGTAGGCTGGAGGTCTTCCCTCACATTCCGCTTTCGACTCTGCTTCAGCACGACTGTTTTCGTTGCTGCGTCATAAGGGCATTTTTACCGTGTTAATCGATGACGGACGGCAGCCTGGGCTCTCACTGCACCCACTGTAACTCCGGCCCTGGCAGCTGAACCTGCGTGTTAATAGATGACAGACGCTAGTCTGGCCCTGGCAGCTGGACCTCCATGTTAACAGATGGTTGATGGCAGCACTGGCTCTCACCGTTAGGGGCAACCCAGGAGAGTTCAATTTCCTCTAAAAAATCGATTTAAAAAAGGTGATTTCTGTGAGGTTAAGTAGTGTCAAAAAGGGCTCCAGGGCTGGACCCCAAATTGCACAATTTGAGGCTTAAAATTTTTTGGGGTGAAGTACTATGGGTTTGCATCTTTGTTCTCCAGGGGAGTCTGTCCTTAATCACTGAAGAAGGATTTGGAGGAAAAATGAAACCATTGAATTGATTGGCGAATCACTCTCAGAAGACAGGAGGGCAAAGTCTTCTCAACTAAGAAGTGTTTTGGGGATGATTGGGAAACATTTTTATTACTTATGGGGTTTTGTGGATGAATTAACACATTACACGTGTAAAAAATACCTTTTTAAAAACTTCAGGGAGGGGTGTATTGTTGTATGTTATCACACAAAAAAAGCAAAATGATATTAATGTAAAAACTATAAATAAACTTCCCTAAAAAATTCTGTAAACAAATTTTTCAGTTACCAAAAAATATACTAAATGACAGTCACTGTACAAAATAGCATAGTGCCACTTTGTGATCTGGGGGGCAAAACGGTTTACTGGTCATTCTGCGGTACAGGACAGATATAGTCCCAAAGTCCAGTGAAAACTAAAATAGTGGTTGAAAGACTCCTTTTTTCCCCGGGACTTTTAAATCTTGGGGGTCATGCAGGTTTGGGGCTCATGCTGGGGGCTCAGGACAGGGATAGTCTATGTCCAGTGAAACTAAAATGGTGGTTCAAAGACCCCCTTTTTTCCCGGGACTTTTTAATCTGTGGGTCAGACAGTTTAAATGGTCATACTGTGGTCCAGGACAGGCATAGTCAATGACCAGTTCAACTAAATGGTGGTTCAAAGGGCTCCTTTTTCCGGCACTTTTTTAATCTGGGGGTCATGCAGGTTCGGGTCATGCTGTGGCCCAGGACAGGTATAGTCAATGTCCAGTGAAACTAAATGGTGGGTTTAAAAGACTCCCTTTTTTCTAGCACTTTTTAAATCTGGGGGTCCTGCAGGTTGGGGTCTCATGCTGTGGCCCAGGATAGTTATACTCAATGTCCAGTGAAAAAAAATGGTGGTTGAAAGACTCCTTTTTGCGGCACTTTTTAAATGTGGGGTCATGAGGTTTGGGGCTCATGCTATGGCCAAAGGGCAGGTTAGTCAATGTCCAGTTCAACTAAAATGGTGGTTCAAAGACTCCTTTTTCCAGCACTTTTTAATCTGTGGGTCAGACAGGTTTAAAGGTCATTCTGCGGTACAGGACAGATATAGTCAATGTCCAGTGAAACTAAAATGGTGGTTGAAAGATCCCTTTTTGCGGCACTTTTTAAATTGGGGGTCATGCAGTTTGGGGCTCATGCTGTGGCCCAGGACAGGTAAAAGTCAATGTCCAGTGAAACTAAAATGGTGGTTCAAAGACTCCTTTTCCCAGCACTTTTTAATCTGTGGGTCAGACAGGTTTAATGGTCATTCTGCGGTACAGGATAGATATAGTCAATGTCCAGTTCAACTAAAATGGTGGTTGAAAGACTCCCTTTTTTCCAGTATTTTTAAAATCTGGGGTCATGCAGGTTTGGGGCTCATGCTGCGTTCCAGGACAGGGATATTCAATGTCCAGTTCAAGTAAAATGATGGTTTCAAATCATACTGCCCTTCTGGCACTTTTTTAAATTTTTGGGCGATGCAGGTTTAAGGGTCCATGCTGTGGTACAAGTCGGGGTAGTGGAATTTGGTCTGTGAGTTTTTTTCTGTGGCTTTTATAACCTAAGTGTGTTGCCTAAAGATGTAGCACGTATCCATTTGACTGTTGTGGATGTTAATTCCAGCTTCTCCAGCCTGTTTGGGTTTTAAGAATGAAAGGTGTCGTTCCTTCCATAGACTTTAAAAGGTGATCGTGATAATCTATTATCGACTATCGGAAATCGTCTTGATAATTGCCGATATCGACTTTCAACCCGATGACGATAGTCAACGTAATCGCTCATCACTACTATCGACTATCGGCATGATAATTGCCGATATCAACTATCGACTCGATAACGATAGTTGACACAATCGCTCATCACTACTTGAGACCTATGACTTAATCAAAACATCGCAAGATTCCAGTTTATAGGCTTTGTTTGGGTGCTCGATTTATTAATGTGGTATGGAAGGGGAAACTGCTATTAAAGGGGGTCATGTATATTTATGTTATAGCGGTCTGCAACTTTTTCTTGTCTAAGGGTGCATCCCCACGGCAAGGGACAAATACCGGTTGGATTATTTGGTCGGTTTGTCCTGTTTCGCGGCCGTCCCCACGGTGATGAGCGGAGAAAAGCCCTCCCCGTTCACATTCACTTGCACATATTCCATCCGAAAACGGACGGAAGAATGTGCAAGTACAATGTTTATTTGGGCGGCTGCACGGACTGCTGCACGAGTTTTCCATAGAGCCCCATTGTACTCAATTTTGGCTGGTTTTTCAGACGGTCTGCAAAACCGCAAACCATCTGAAAAACTGTCCGAAAACCCGTGCCGTGGGGACATGCCCTAAGGGTTACTGAAATTGTACACAAACAGTCTAAAAAAACGGAATGGACACCAGTTTACACTCTACAACTTCTTCCACTTTTACAGCATTTCCTTGTGATGTCATTAATTTGATACGGCTCCATCATATTTTAGCGCCACAAAACAAAAAATGATCAGCACATCCAAAACAATCACCCAGGAGATGAGGCACGCTGACGTGACTGAAAAAAATGCAAACACAAAAACGTATCAGCAGCATACTGCAAGCGCTAAGAGACCGACAAACAATGAATATATGAACTATCTCAAAAAGCATTCCTGCTACTTTTTGGATACATGAAAATTTTAGGTTCTTATCGCACATTTTTGATCAGGACTTTGAGGGCCCATCCACCAATGATTTGTGTTTTATGTTTTAGTGTCACGACTTTGCCTGCACATATTGCAGGCACCAGCTGAAAAGTCAGTAGGATATACAGTAGTTAGTAAGAGGGTCATAGTAAATAGAAATACAGTAAAAGCTAGCATCTTTTCTTTGAAATCCATATAGTTTACAGCAAAACTATTTCTTTAGGGGAAAAGAGCACATTTTCTCTTAGGCAAATTTACAATGTTTTTGATGAACATGCCATACCCACAGAGACATTCACACATGACCACCAATTACTGCAAAACACCCATGAACAGAATCCCAATACTAAATATAAAAACATACAACCTTTAAAATGTCATATTTGTGTTTTTTTAAAAACATAGTTTATTTTAAGAGAAGCTAAAGTAATAAAATGAAGCTCTATTATTTATGTAACATTACGTGATGTGTCGTTATGTTGGAACATGAATGATGGCTTTGTATGGTGTTGGCAGCAATTGGAGGGGACTTTTTGCCCTTCTTTCAAATTTCTTATTTTATTGTCCAAAAAAAATCTAATTTTTTGACTAATATCAGGCTCTACACTGACTTCTGTAAGTGACCACTTTTTGGGGACTCATTTTTTGGTGAATAACTGGGTTTTATCATATTGACATGTAGTTTTTCACTACATTTTGAAAACCTTAAAAATGCATCATGAGGATTTAAAGAAGATCCGTGGCCATTCCTAATATGTCTGTTTTAGTCAATACTAGTGTTCTCCATGAGATAAAAATTCTGGAGCATATTACCTTAATGGCATTTTCTCACCATGCTGTTTCACACAGCCTGCTCTTCACAGCCAGCTTTAGGCTCCCAGTTTCTGGTTAGGCTGTTTATGGTTCTACAGCAGTGATTGGCATATCAGCTCTGCTATTCCTTGCTGAGCCTGTTAGAGGGACATTGCTAATAGAAGGGCTTAAACAGTTGGGCAGAAGGCTACAGCGCTCTAAAGGATGAAAGTTTGCCAGTAATAGGTAAACAAGCTTCTGTACTGCTGTGAGGACACAGGATCAAGTGATGTTTCCATCACAACCATGGTGGCTGGAGCAATGAGAGCAGAAAGAGATGGTCAGTAACCTAGGGAAGCTTGTATATATAAGCAGGAGATAAGATCTGCTGTAACTCTGAAAGGAGGCAAAATCACAACAATGTATTTGGTAATAGTCTTCATTTACCTTTGCCTGCATATTTGACACTAATAACTGGGGTGAGAATAACTCTTTAAATATCAGTGCTTTGTGGTTCCCCTCTTATAGCTCCTAGAAATATATTAACAATATGTTAGCAGGGTTTTTTCCCTGTACTGTCTGGCATTGTCTAATCAGTGCTAACAGAGTCAGTGTGTACAAGGACATATCCCTTTGTAAACTAGATGGTAACACCCAGCTGACAGATTCGCCTTATCTATATGCAATTATAATACCAGCAACCACCCCCCTCATGCATAGAAGGTGTGTGAGTGGTTGTCTTATCGGTATTTTTTGCATTTGTGCAATCTCCCCATGTATTATACTGTGGCTTTTCTGCACACTGGTGTAAACAGTCATCAATTTACAGTATGTAATTTATTTGCTCAAAAGTGCTTGGGAGAGAGGGTGCCTGTATTATGTGTTGGACACCTAAAAAGTGCTGGGCAGCCCACCCAATCGAATAGTAGTGGCGTAACAGGCTGTAATCTAGCATGGTGCACCACACGTATCTGCATTCATGGCACCTTTTTGTGTTGCCATATCTATATGCAGTTATAATATCAGCAACCACCCCCTCATACATAGAAGGTGTGTGAGTGGTTGTCTTATCGATATTTTTGCATTTGTGCAAGCTCCCCATGCATTATACTGTGGCTTTTCTGCATACTGGTGTGAACAGATATTAATTCAATGTGCAGTTTTACATCATCTAATTGTCCTCCTAGTGGAGGGCTGTGTGAGCTACTGCTCAGCAATTACCTGCACCTATTTATCTTTCCCAAGTAGCATAGGGGCTTGTGTTGTCTCCTACTAGGTTCAGTCTCTAGTCCAGCCATTGAGCTGTAAGTATGGCCTGTGTTTTTATGTACCTTTGCCTATGTATTTGACACTAATAACTGGCTTGAGATTAACCCAGTGCTATGTGGTTCCCCTCTTATAACTCCTAGAAATATATTGACAATATGTTAGCTGAGTGTGTCTCTGTACTTTCTGGCATTGTCCAATCAGTGCTGACAGTGTGTACAGGGACATATCCCATTGGAAACTGGAATGGTAACACCCAGCTGACAGATTCAGTAATACATTTCTAGAAGGATAACAGAGGAACAACACAACACAGAGTTATAAAAGAAAACCTACAGGCCAATATGATAAAAGACAGTTGTTCACAGGAAAGTGCAGTTCCTAAACCCATAAAACATATACAAAACAGAAATCATAATTTTTTTGGCAGTTGTTGTTTTCTCGTGATGTATATCCTGAATTTAGATTGTTTTTCTTAGTAAAACTTTGTTACAGTTTGATACTATGGTAATGTAATCAAATAAAAAAAATATAAAATGAATACTTGATTGCGTGTGTTACTTTTCTGAAACAAAAAATCTTTGTAGCTTTAGAAAAGTTTGCTCTTTAAACGTTAATGTTAGGTACAAAAGAAACAAACACAAGCACAAAGAACTGAATGATTGAGGAAACCTTCCAGCAAAATCATATCTAATTCAGGAAATTGTAGCTAATTGCATGAAGCGAGATCGCTGTGCCTAAAGATTTAAGGTCACCTTCTTTGAAAAGACAGAGTTTAGAAACATATGCTTTTATGTAACACAGAAAGTAATTGGAAGTGTCTTTCAGGCATTGGGAAATTGTGCAATTACTTACCGTATACTAACTTATTTGTTGACTGTAAGATCTCAAGTTATATTTTCTCTACTCTCTAGTTATCAGAAGAGAAAGCCAAAAGTTGTCAAGTTCATTGTTCGATTCTCTTCTACTTTAGTTCCAATTTTATAGTCTGAACAAGAGGAATGATCAAAGTAAAAGTTAAGAAAAAAATAAATTAGCAAGATTAGGGTTATTTAGTTTAGCGAGGGACATAATAAATATGTTTAAATATATTAAAGGTCAATATAGAGATCTCTCCTAAGATCTATTAATACCCAGGATTGTACCTAGAACAAGGGAGCGGCCTCTACATCTTGATGAAAGAAGGTTAGACATAGACAAAGGGATTCTTTACTGTAAGAGCAGTGAGAATTTGGAACTCTCCGCCAGATGAACTTGTCACGGTGATTTAAATTTTAAAAAATTAAAAAAAGGGGTTTTTTTAAAAAAAAAAAAATTTTAAAAAAGGGGGGGGAAAAATTTAATTTAAAAAAAAAAAAATAAAAAAATTTTTTTGGGGAAACCCCCCCAAAAAAAAAATTTTAAAAAAAAAAAATTTTTTTAAAAAATCATTTTTTTGGGGGAAAAAAATTTTTGGGAAAAAAAAAAATTTTTTTTTTAAAATTTTTTTCCCCCAAAAAAATTTTTTTTTTTTCCAAAATTTTTTTCCCCTTTTTTTTAAAAAACCCAAATTTTAAAAAAATTTTTTTTCCCTTTTTTTTTTCCTTTTTTTTTTGGGGGGGTTTTAAAAAAGTTTTTTTTTAAAAAAAAATTTTTTTTTTTTGGGGGAAAAAAAATTTTTTTAAAAAAACCCCTTTTTTTTTTTTTGGAACCCCGGGGAAAAAAAGGGGGGAAAAACCCCAAAAAATTTTAAAAACCCGGGGTTTTTTTTGTAAAAAAAAATTAAAAAAAATTTTTCCCTTTTTTCCCCCCCGGGGGGTTTTTTTTTTTTTAAAAAAAAAAGGGGGGTTTTTTTTGGGGCGGGTTAAAAAAAAAATTTAAAAAAAAAAATTTTTTTAAAAAATTTTTTTGGGTTAATTTTAATGTTTTTTAAAGGTTTTGACCCCCCAAAGGGGTTTCCCCAAAAAAAAATTTTTAAAAAAACCCCAAACCCTTTTAAAATTTTTAAATTTAAAAAAAACCCCCCTTTTTCCGGGTTCCAAGGGGTTAAATTTTTGGGGGAAAAAAAAACCCTTTTTTCCCGGGCCCCCCAAACCCCTTCCTTTAAATTTTTAAAAAAAAAATTTTGGGGGGTTTTCCCCCGGGGGGGTTTTTTTTAAAAAAAAACCCAACCCCTTTTTTGGCCCCCCTTTTTCCCCTTAAAAATTTTTTGCCCTTTTAAAATTCCCCCCCTTTTTCCTTTTTTAAAAAACCCAAAATTTTTTAAAAAAACCCCCCCCAAAAAAATTTTTTTTTAAAAACCCCCCCGCCCGGGGGAAAAAAGGGGGGGGGTTTTTTCCCCCAAAAAGGGGCCCTAAAAAAAATTTTTTGGGGGGCCCCCCCCCAAAAAAAAATTTTCCCTTTTAAACCCGGAAAAAACCCCCCAAAAAGGGTTTTTTTTTTTTTTTTTTTTTTTTGGGGTTCTTTTTCCCCCCCTTTTTTTTTTTTTGGGGGGGGGCCAAAAGGGGGGGACCCCTTTTTTTTAAAAAAAAATTTTTTGGGCCCCCCCCCAAAAAATTTTAAAAAAAAAAAAATGGCCAAAAGTTTTTTTTAAAAAAAAAATTTTCCCCTTCCCCCTTTTAAAAAGGGTTTTTGGAAATTTTTGGTTTAAAAAAAATTTTAAAGGGGTTTTTGGGGGGGTTTGGGGAAAAAAAAAAAGGGGAAATATTCCCCCCCCAAAAAGGGGGTTTTAAATTTAAAATTTTTTCCCCCCCCGGGGGGGGGGCCATTTTTTTTAAAAAACCAAAAAAAGGGGAAATTTTTGGGGGGGGGTTTTCCCCCCCTTTTAATTTTTTAAAAAAATTTTTGGGGTTTTTTCCCCGGGGGGGGTTTTTTTTTTTTAAAAAAAGGGGGGGGCCAAAATTTTGGGGGGGGCCTTTTCCTTTTTTTTTAAAAAATTTTCCCCCAAAAAATTTTTGGGGAAAGGGAAAAATTTTTGGGCCAAGGGCGGGGTTTTTTTCCCCCAAAAAAAAAATTTTTCCCCCCGGGGTTTTTTTTCCCCCCCCTTTTTTTTGAAAAGGGGGCCCTTTTTTTTGGGGTCTTTTTTTTCCCCCCCCAAAAGGTAAAATTTTTTTCCCCTTTTTAAAAAATTTCCAAAAAAAACCCCCCCGGGCCCCCCCGGGCCCTTTTTTTTTGGGGGGGTTTTTTTGGGGGGGGGTTTTTTTTCCCCCCAAAAAAAAAAACCCCCTTTAAAAAAAATTTTGTTTTGGGTTTGGGGGGGGTTTCCCCCTTTTTAAAAGGGGGAAAACCTTTTTTTAAAATTTTCCCCCCCGGTTTTTTTCCCCCCCTTTTTTTTGGGGGGGTTTAATTTTTTTTCCCCAAAAAAATTTTTTGGGGGGGGGGGCCCCCCAAAACCGGGAAAAAATTTTTTAAAAACCCCAAAAATTTCCCAAAACCTTTTTTTTTCCTGGGGGCCCCCTCTTTTTTCCCAAAAAGAGGGGAAAAAAGGGGGAAGGGGGGGGGGGGAAACCCCCCGGGGCCCCGCCCCCCCCCCCGGGGGCCCCCCCCCCCGGGGGGGTGGGGGGGGCCCCCGGGCCCCCCCGCCCCCCCCCGCCCCCCCCCAAAGGGAAACCCCCCCCGGGGGGCCCCCCCGGGGTTTTTCCCCCCCGGGCCGGGGCCGGTTTTTGGGGGGGCCCCCCAAAAAATTTTTTTTTTGGGGGCCCTTTTTTTAAAACCCCCCCCCCCTTTTCCCCCTTTTTGGGGGTTTTTTAAAATTTTAAACCCTTTTTCCCCTGTACCAGCCCCTTCCGCTAAAAGGGTTTCCCCGAAACCTTTCCTTTTTTTTGGCCCCCCTGCCCTGACCCCCTCTGCCTGCCTGACCACAACCCCGGGCCCCCTGCCCTAAACCTTCTGCCTGTCCCCACTACGCCTCCGGATTACTTTTCTGTACCAACCGCACTACCCTGACCCCCCATCGCTGGCAAGTCACGTCGGGGGTAAGGGCCTGGTAGCCTCACGCCGCAGCAAGTCCATCCCGCTTTGGGCGGGCTCGGGTGAAAACCGGGGCACTTATAACTCCGTTTCCCTGCGTGGCTTACACCAACGCTAGCGGTGGTCCAGCGAATCCACCATACCCGTTACAAATACTTTGGAACAGGCCAAATGAAGTCTGCAGTCTGCTGTTCCTTTAACTAAAATAGTAATACCAGAGACTTTTAGCCACTTGTGCAGTCTTAGGAAAGAAAAATATGTTAGATTAGACTAATAGTACTTTATTTAAAGTGGTCCCCTACTAATAACTTCAGTAATTTTTTTGCTCTTGTTTGAAGTCAATGTCTACTTAACCCACATTTTGGCTTAAATATTTGTTACCCTGGCTTAATAATAGAATTCTTCAATCTGTCACAGCATAATTTATAGATCAATTTGTGTGATGTTTTGCTGAATCTGGTAATTTAACAAGGCAGAGTTTTCTGGGAATGTAACAATAATAATATACTCACCTCTCCTCTCACCTTGGATCCAATTCTGCACAGGCCTCACTTTTCTATTTTTTTCCGATGCGATTGGCTGTAGAGGTCACTTGCTGTTGGCTGACATCATTGTTCAGACTGGTTACTGTGATGTCAACCAATTGAATGTGACCAATGCAGCTAGTTATTGGCTGCAATGGTGAGGTCCTGCTTGAGTACAAGTATTTTTTATTTTAAAAAGTTATCCTAAAACTAAATTTAACAAATTAATGGACGACTCCTTTAGCATTTAGGTAATATTTAATTTTGAAAAGACCAACTAGTTTATGGCTGCACATCAGAAAGTAGACTGGCAGCATCTGTTATCAAATAATGATGCGGATGCTAACTGGAAATGCTTCAAACTGCTATATGCTACTATACTGCGCAGTTACATAGAAATAACCAAAACAAAGAAAAAGAGGACTATATGCCATTTGAAAAAAATCAAAATAATTTTATTATTGAAGAAAAATACAAGAATGTAATAATAAATGTATAAAACAACAATAAAGATAATAACAAAAACTAACAGGTATCCTTATAATTAACAATATGTAAGACATATATAATTCACACTCATCAGTTCAATGTAGTAAGCTTTGTAGTAACGTAGATGAGAGGAACAAAAAATAGGTAAAATGATTAGTAAGTATTATCCATGGTAATAATCTCCACATGTGGTAAGATCTGGCGCCCCTGTGCACATTTAACAGCCACTTCGACAGGGGATGTATAGTTACATAGTTTGTAAGGTCAAAAAAAGACAGACGTCCATCCAGATCAGCCTATTGTGTTATAGTGTTGATCCAGTGGAAGGCAAAAAACCTCCATGAGGTAGAAGCCAATTGCTCTAATTTTAGGGGAAAACAAGTTCTTCCCAACTCCAATCTGCCAGAATAAATCCCTGGATTAACGATCCTTCTCCAGAATCCCGGTCACTAGAACTTGTTATATTATTACATCTAGAAATGTATCCAGACCCTTCTCCAGAATCCTGGTCACTATAACTGGTTATATTATTACATCTAGAAATGTATCCAGATCCTTCTCCAGAATCCTGTCACTATAACTTGTTATATTATTACATCTAGAAATGTATCCAGACCCTTCTCCAGAATCCTGATCACTGTAACTTGTTATATTATTACATTTAGAAATGTATCCAGACCCTTTTCCAGAATCCCGGTCACTATAACTTGTTATATTATTACATCTAGAAATGTATCCAGACCCTTCTCCAGAATTCTGGTCACTAGAACTTGTTATATTATTACATCTAGAAATGTATCCAGACCTTTCTCCAGAATCCTCGTCACTAGAACTTGTTCTCTTATTACATCTAGAAATGCATCCAGACCCTTTTCCAGAATCCCTGGTTCCACTTCAAGAGTTTTACATCTTTACTCTAAATGTATCCAGACCCTTCTCCAGAATCCCGTCACTATAACCTGTTATATTATTACATCTAGAAAGTACCAGACCCTTCTCCAAATCCGGGTCATAAATTGATTTTTTTTAATTAATCTAGAAATGTATCCAGACCCTCCCCAAAATTCTGGTCATAAAACTTTTTAAATTTTACATCTAGAAATGTATCAGACCTTTCTCCAGAATCCTCGCCACTAAAACTTGTTCTATTATTACATCTAGAAATGCATCCAGACCCTTTTTAAACTCTGTTAGTAAATTCCCAGGAAGGGTTTTCCTTGGCAAGAGTTCCACAGTCTTTCTGCTCTTACAATAAAGAATCCTTTTCTATGTCTATGTAGAAAGCTTCTTTCCACAAGACGTAGAGGATGGCCCCTTCTGGATACAATCTTGAGTATAAATAGATGTTGAGAGAGATCTCTAAATTGATCGTTAATATATGTATACATATTTATTATGTTCCCCCAGAGCAATCTTTTCTCTAAACTAAATAACCCTAATCTTGCTAATCTTTCTGGGTATTGCAGTCCACTCAGTCCTTTTATTATTTTAGTTGCCACCTTTGAACCTGTTCAAGCTCTACAACTGGTGCCCAAAACTGTACATAATATTTCATGTGTGGTCTAACCAGTGACTTGTATAATGGGAGAATGATGTTCTCACCGTGTGCATCTGTGCCCATTGTTATACCCCCCTATGATCCTATTTGCTTTGGCAGCTGCTGTTATAAGGGCAAGAGATGACCAAAAACTTACATTTAAAAATACAAATCAGGTGGGTCAGCTTTGGTATTTGAAAAACAACAAGACAAAAATCTTTTAAAAGGCACATATTTGTCTTTTTTTATCACAGATTGGTTCATGCTTTATGGGTTCCTTACCACCCTTTTGATCAACAGGGGTAAATAAAGTTCTAAAGTAACCCGTACTCTTTTCCATTTTCTATATTCACTCCTGGTCCTTGATTGAACTTGATGGACCTCAGTCTTCTTTTACTTCTTTATTTTATGTGTAGCTCGCAAAAAGGCGGGTCTTCTTGTTTACCAATGGCATCCATGAGACTTTATGTTGTACTTCACAGGGGCCAATCAAAGTTCCATCTATACAGATATTACATTAAGGGCTGTCACAGTCGGAGATAGTGGATCCTCTGGACCACCGCAAGCGATGGCGTAAGCCATGCCAGGGAGCGGAATCTAAGTAGGTCCCGGTTTTCACCAGAGCCCGCCGCAAAGCGGGATGGACTTGCTGCGGCGGGAGTCTACCAGGTCGCTACCCCTGACGTGACTTGCTTGCGGAGGCAGCCAAGGTGTAGCGTGGTGCAGAAACGTCAGGCAGGCACGTAGTCGGGGACGGGCAAGAGGTCAGGACAGGCAGCTATGGTTCGTGGTCGTGGACAGGCAGTAGGTCAGGGCAGGCGGCAAGATGCGTGGTCGAGGAACGGAAGCTAATGGTACGGTACACGGTAAATCAGAACAAGGCTTGGAATACTTTCTCAATAGGCTAAATGTCACTAAATATCCGGCAACAAGCACCAGGAAGGGGCAGGCTTAAATAAGGGCAGTGACCGTCAATACCCAATTACCGGTGCACTGGCCCTTTAAATTTCACAGAGCCGGCACGCGCGTGCCGTAGAGAGCGGGGACGCGCGCGGCGGGAGACTGGAACAGCTACCGGAGCGCGGCCGGGTTAGTAGGAGGGTGACTGGCCGGCTGGCTGAGCGTGCCCACCGCCCGACATGCGGGCGGCGGTGCCGCTCGTGCAGGGACCACGGGTGTGCCTGCAACCCGGGACGGGGGTCGCAGGCCCACCCATGACAGTACCCCCCCCTTCAGCCACCCCCTCTTTCTGGCCAGGAGAAACCTCTGAATGATGTTACGATCCAGAATATTGTCATCTGGCTCCCAGGACCTCTCTTCGGGCCCGAACCCCTTCTAGTCAATGTGAATAAACCGCTTCCCTCTGCCCGGGTTTTCACATCTAAAAATCCCCCTTTCCCGGAAAAAGACTTTGGGGGCCCATGGGCCTCAGGAGGGGGAAGGAGCCATTACCCAAGAGAAGCGTTTTTAAAGGAGGGAGGGGGTTTCAGAAGAGAGCATGGAAGGAGTTGGGGAAACCCCTTCGTAGTGGGGGGAAGGGGAGCTTGTCCCGTTTAAAGCACCTCAAAATGGCCCCCAAAAAACCCGGGGACCCAGCTTATAGAAAACCTTTTGAAACACTTAATATATATTTACCCGGGACAACCCACCCTTTCCCCTTTGGCGAGAAGGTTGGCGGAGATTCTTCCATTTTTTCCCCGGCCCTTGTGCCTTGGAAACGGGGAACCGGAGTAGAGAAGGGTTTCGTCTTTTTTCCCAGATGGGTTTGTCAGGCCCTGGACCAGCTCCCCCCACAGCAGGGCCCCCGGGGGCACAAAAGGGGGGGGGGGATGGGCGGGGATGTTCCCCCGTAGCCCAATAAAGAAAGGGGGCACCCCAGCAGACTCCGAGCCCCAATGATTTATGGGAAAAAAAACTGGGCCCGGGGCAACAAGCAAATCTCCTGGGGGCGGAAAAAAAAGTGGCCCGGGTAGCCCTGGGTCTTTTTACTCTTTTTAAACCCCCCAAATTGGACTGGGGGTGGTACCCGGGAAAAAAGTCCATTTTTCCACTTGAAAGTTTTTTGCAGAGGGGGGAATCGGGGGCCCAAAATTGGACCCCCCTTTCCAAAAAACTTTGTGCCGAGAAAACTCATGCAGGAAAAAATATGAAAGAAAAAATAGACTGGCCAGGTGGGGGGGCTGAGGGAAAGACCCGGCAGAGGAATTTAAAAGTGAACATTTTTTGAAAATGGGGTTTTCTCAAAAACCACCCGACCCAAGGGTGTTGCCAGAGGAAGGAGGGAGACCCCGGTTTTAAAATCCATGGCCACATGGGCCCAAAGGGGACACCCCCCCTTGGGAATGGGTTGGGGAAGGGAAAAGGAGCCCTTTCCGGTTTGAAAATGGGGACTTATTTCCCGGGCACAGGAATGGACTCCACAAATTAAACGAAATCCTGGGCAAAGGCCCGGCCACCATTTAAATTTCAGAATGAGGGGGCAGGTTTTTTTTCTGAACCCCGGGTTTCCCCGCCATAGGGGGCAAGACCCCATAAAATATCTTCTTCCAAGGCTGGGGGAGTTGTCTTCCCGGGGGGAATGAGTTGTGGTCTACCCGGGCGGCAGAGATGGGGCCTTCGGGAGAAAAATGTGCCGTGGAGGGGACCCCGTTCCAGAAAAATCCAAAACACGGGAGAACCCGCCCGGCCTTGACATTTCGGGGGGGAAAATGAATAAAAAAATTAAAACCCGGGGGAAAAAAAGAGGGAAAAAACGGGGCCTGGGGGTGGTTTTAAAACCGTTGAGCTTCGGGAGTATAGCAGGTTTTTAGGGTTTTGGGAAAAAAAGGGGCTGACGGGGTGAGGACCCCCCTCCAAAAATTTTACCCCCACTTTTCCCAAGCCAGTTGATGGCCAGTAACTCCCTTTTGCCGAAGAGAAATTTCCCCTTTCGGGCAAAAGGAAAAAATTTTTAGAAAAAAAACCCGCAATGAGGGCCCTTCCCCCTTTGGGGCCCCCTTTTGGGAAGTAGGGCCCCCCGGCCCCCCCCGAGGGGCGCCCGACCTCGGGGAAAAAAAGGTTTTCTGTTATCGGGCCCGGGAGAAAACAGGCGCAAAAGGGCGAAGGCAGTTTTTTAAAACTTAGTAAAGGTTTCCCTCGGGCTGCTGGTGGCTAGAGTTTTGGGTTTGGGCTTTCCTTTTTGGTCAATGCCATATGGGAGATACCAGGGAAAAAATTGTGGTATAAATTGCCAAAGATATTTGGCAAACCCCCGGGAAATTCTTTGTTGGTTCGGAGGCCCATGGGGTGCGGCCACTGTAGGACGGCAGACAACTTAGGGGGTTCCATCTGCCGGGCCCTTTTGTCGAAAATAAATGTAGCCGAGGAATGGGGGTGGGCTCTGCTGATGAAACAGGCACTTCTCGACTTGGCATAGGGGCGTTTGGCCCTTATCTTTCCTGAGGACCTGTCGTACTTGAATTTTGAGGGGACTAAAGGGTCGGGGGGAGAACACCAGAATTGTCAGGTAAAAAAACCAAATGTAAGGGGGTAAGGGGTCATTAAAACAATTTTTGGGGAAGAGGGCCCCGGGGAATTTGCAGAGCCCGAAGGGAAATGACCGGGTACTCAAAAGGGCCCCGTGGGCGGGTGTTGAAAGGGTTCTTCTTTCCTTTCAGCCCCTACGAAAATTTTGTAGGGGGTTTTATAAGCCCCGCAGGCCCAAATTTAGAAACACCCTTGGCAATTCGTACCTTTCAAAAAGTCCGTGTTTCGGGGCAGAGGAAGGGTTTTTTACCGTGATTTTTTGGGAGGCCTCGATATTTCTATGCAAGGACGTGGGGTACCGTCCTTTTACCCCACAAAAAAAACCCGGGCCCCCAGCGGGAGAGGAGAAATTGGGGATGAACCCCTTCTGGAGATTTTTCCTTTGGTTTTTGCCCATACCCAAGGTACCCGACGGGGGGAAAAACCTGCCCCTTTAAAAGGAAACTCCCGGGCGAAGACCCAAAAGGACGTCATAGGGGCGATGGGGCGGAAAAGTCCCCAGCTTGCTTTGGGAGAAGAAAATCGGGAAGGTTTGGGTTTTGGGGGCTGGGGGGGCCCCGTCGAGATTAGACGACAAAAAGGAGAAGCGGTAAGAAAGGGGGGCGGGGTTTCCACCAAACACCCGAGACGGGACACCCCCAAAACCCCAATCAGGACTTCGCCCGTCTGCCAGTCGAGAGGGGGAAGCAGGCCCCTGCAGCCACGGAGCCCCCAAGGAGAAGGGAAAGAGGAAAAAAGGGGTTAGAAACCAAAACGCAAAGTTTTCTCCTTGGGGCAGAACCCCTACTTTTTGGCCCAGAGGCTCATTTGGGGAACCGAATTGGACCCTTTTGAGAATCCCCTCCACTGACAGAGGAGATAAAGGAGGGGCTTCTCCAGGGGGATCAAGGGGGGTTTAAAGGCGGGGAACACCAGGGCACGTCCAAGTGCCGACGATCAGGGGGCGGGTAGGCAAGGAGAGGGCTTGTTCACATTTGGGGGACGCCTCTTAAAGCCCCTAGGTGCCCCCTTTTTTCCCGGGATGCTGAGGGGTAGGGACGGGGTTTCTGCGGAAATGGTCTGCACTCCCACAGTCAGACAAAATTTCCCTCCTCAGCCCTTCTGGTTAGTTTCAACGAAAAGAACCGGGTTGGGCTCTATCCACTTCCAGGGCCCTTCCTCGGCAGCAGGGGGGAGAGGGCAACTGTGGCGGCCTTTGAAAAACTGGAGCCAGACAAGGGAGATGGCGGGGTCCAGCCTGTTCTCGGTTCTGCCGGAGTTCCTCCTGGCATTCCGAGAAACGGATGTCAATCCGAGTGGCCAGGGAGATAAGGTCACTCAAGGAAGACGGGAGGTCCCGGGCAGATAGAGCATCCTTGAAGCGGCTGGAGAGACCCTTCTTGAAGGTGGCAGTCAATGCCGCTTCATTCCAAGATAACTCGGAAGCCAAAGTGCGGAAACGTATGGCATAGTCGCCTACAGATGAGTACCCCTGGCGCAGGTTTAGCAAGGCGGTCTCGGCAGAAGAAGCCCGGGCCGGTTCCTTGAAAACACTCCTGAACTCGGTGAGGAATGTAGCAAGGTTGGCAGTGACCGGTTCGTCCCTGTCCCAGGTGGGGGTAGCCAAGGCCAGGGCTTTCCCGGAGAGAAGGCTGAGCACGAACGCCACCTTTGACTGTTCGGTAGGAAATTGGTTGCCCATTATTTCAATATGCAGGGAGCATTGGGTGATAAAGCCCCTGCAGGCCTTGGAGTCCCCATTGAATTTTGACGGCATAGACAGACGGAGCCGTGGACCAGCGGTCGGAGCCGGAACCGGAGGGGTAGCGGGAGCCACGAGAGCGGGTTGCTGCTGCTGAGTGGCCAGGAACTGCTGCATCATGGCAGAGAGATGGCTGAGTTGCTGGGCTGGCTGAGCTATCTGTTGCGACTGCTGAGCCGCAATGGCGGTTAGGTCAGCGTCGGGCGGCAGAGGCACCTTGGCGGGACCCATGGCCGGAGCTTACTGTCACGGTCGGAGATAGTGGATCCTCTGGACCACCGCAAGTGATGGCGTAAGCCACGCCAGGGAGCGGAATCTAAGTAGGTCCCGGTTTTCACCAGAGCCCGCCGCAAAGCGGGATGGACTTGCTGCGGCGGGAGTCTACCAGGTCGCTACCCTTGACGTGACTTTTGCGGAGGCAGCCGAGGTGTAGCGTGGTGCAGAATCGTCAGGCAGGCTCGTAGTCGGGGACGGGCAAGAGGTCAGGACAGGTGGCAAATGCGTGGTCGAGGAACGGAAGCTAATGGTACGGTACACGGTAAATCAGAACAAGGCTTGGAACGCTTCTTTTTTCCAAATAGGCATTTTAAATAGGCATACTAAAGGTATCCTTAACCGCGGCGGTGCGCTTAGAGAGTGGGGACATGCGCGGCGGGAGACTGGAGCAGCAACAGGAGCGCGGCCGGGTAAGTAGGAGCGTGACTGGCCGGCCGGGTGAGCGTGCCCACCGCCCGAAATGTGGGCGGCGGTGCCGCTCGTGTGGCGACCACGGGTGTGCCTGCGACCCGGGATGGGGGTCGCAGGCCCACCTGTGACAAGGGCCACATGTATGAAACGGTTTTGGTCTAAAATTCACTTTTTTCCCCATAGAAACTTATGGGCAAAAAAAGTGAGTTTTAGACCAAAACCATTTCATACATGTGGCCCTAAGTGGCAGAAATCACCCCTTTTCAAAGAGAGAAACTGAAGTCTGGTATATCTTGCTTTGCCATGTTTGACACGGTCCGCTACTTATTTTAGTTTGCTCTACAAAAGGCTAAAAATTCCCTGTTCTTTCTGTTGTGTTCTTATTTCATCATATACCAGATATAGACAATATGTTAAGTTTTATTTTTCTACTATTTGACATTGTCTCTACATTATTCCTATCCTAAAAAACTGAAGTCAAATGTATAGTGGTTAATATTGCCTGGTTTTCTCAGTTTTACGTGAAAGGTTACAGACAATGAAAAAAAACAAAATGAATAAAAACATTTTTTTAATTTTTCATGTCTATAGATGAGAATATTGATTTAACACATTATCAGCATGTAAAATGACAATAATTGCAATCATAATAACCTGTACAAACTAAACCAACTTAATAGATGTGTCTATTTATTATCATCAACATTGACTGAAGGTCCCCAATTAATGGACTTGTAAAATTATTTAACAGTTGGCAGATTTAATGTAGGCTTTAAAGTTTTTTAAACCCAATATAATATAAATGTGCAGTAATAAACTTTACTCTAATAACATGTTCCTTGTACTATTTATTATTGCTTTATAAGAATGCAGGGAATTTATCCGAGGTTTAACAAGTTAAATGAAAATTAGCATTCTTTGAAAACCCTTTTACTCAAAACACTTCACACAAGTTATATCCCCATTATATCACTCTGATCTAATTTTTAACATTTATTGTACAATATTTTCACTATGAGCCATAACTTACAGTTCTATATATGCATTAGCATATTTTAAAACAAGATTCAGGTCTTCCTATGTTGTCTTAACAAGAGAATATTAAAATCCATTTGTCAAAATTGGCAATCTTTTGAAAAGCACAGCCTATAATAAGAAACGTCCAAGATCAATCAGCCTAAGAACATGTAGCTTAAATAGAACAATGGATCAGGTTTGCAGCTATACCTTCCCTTTTTAAAGTAGAAAAGATTTTAAAGAATCTCAGTGAGGTGATCAGAGCCCGTAGGGTAATGCATGGTCTTCTTTCAAATTTATCACTTGCATGAATTGAACCACTGGCTATGAAGTTCTTTGCCCATGGGAAATATTATTATGTGTTTTAACCCAGCATAATAAGACTTAGACATGACAAGACAAGGGCAAAGGTTTTTTTGTTTTCTTTTTTTCAGTTTTTTGGCTTCTAGTAAGATTCAGATGTAAAGTGAAAAGTAAAAATAAAAGCAACATTACTAAAATCAGTAACAAGGTAGAAAAAGGGTATAGATGTTAACACTAGATACAGATTCAGCTTAAATTATATGGTAGATAGCACTGATCACACTTATTGTGCACAATCTGTCCCAAGGATACTACTGGAAATCACCCCTTACCGACATCTGACATTAAAGGGCTTGTCTCACCACAAGGATTGCTTTTTATGTTAAAGATCTTGCAAAAACAAGTCACTTTGCAATATGTGTCCATTAACAGTGTCCTACCTATTCCTAGATATCCCCTCTTGTATGGATTGCATCAGCTCCTCAGATCACTATTGCTACAGACCTGTTCAATATCTCCTGATAGGCTGCCAGCACTGGTTGCTATAACTGCAGATCTGTTTGATCTCTCCTGATAGGCTGCCAGCACTGGTTGCTATAGCTACAGACCTGGCTTCTACTGCAGCCCAGTAGAAGCCAGTAAACTGCCCCTGAATTCAAAATGAAACCAAGAAAACAGGATTGAGGTGAGATGAATCTATGTAGTGAGACAACCCCTCTAATGGACAGGTGGGGATTATGGAGCAGGCTCAGAGGCTATACCTATGTCATATATTGTGGGTCTTGGTTGTTAATTACAACTGAAACCCATCGCAACTAGCTTGGATCAAGATAACCCATATTAACCACTTAGATGCCATAGTCAGTGTGATTAAAAAAGTTAAATTCATATTTTTTAAATCTATAAAAAATAAACACATAAAAAAAAATCAGCCTCCCTTTTTCCCAGTAACATAGTTGATGAAGTTTAATAATGTTGGAAAAATATGCAGGTACATGAAGTCCAACACTACGTGTTGATCCAGAAAAAGGAAAAACAAATCTAAACGGCAGATGGAAATTGCTCTATAATAAAGGAAAAAATTCTTATTGACACACAAAATGTCAATTCGAACAAATCCTTGGATGAATAATTAACCTGAAGTATTTTATATAAGGGCCTAGATGCCTTTCTTGAACTTGCTAGTAGTATAATGTTGTACCATGTTAGCCATAAAAGTAGTAGAAGAGTGAAGAAATCAGGCGATACCTTTTAGAAGCTAACTGAGTATATTTGATGGTGAGCTTTCAAGAGTACTAGCTCCCTTCTTCAGACATGATGTTATACAAGAAACTGAAAATTTACAGACTTTTTATACACAAAAGACATGGACCTTCAAAGTAACTTAGAATCTTTAAAAATAACAAAATGCAATATAGGTAGAGAAGTTATTTACAACAGGTCAAGAAGTAAACAATCTGAAAACTTGTGCGGTATGATTATTATTATTATTATTATTATTATTTATTTTAAAGCGCCATTGATTCCAGGGCGCTGTACATTCGAGGGGGTTACATACTTACATAAAAAACGGTACAGGAAAAGGGGATAATGACAATTCACGACAGAGGGAAGAACCCTACCCGCAGGGGCTTACAATCAAAAGGGAGGGGAAAAACAGAAGGTAGGGGGTAGACATGTCTGGGGAGGAAGTATGACAAGTTTAAGTGAAGGTTATAGGCAAGCGGAAGAAAGGGTTTTCAGGTTGCTTTTAAAAGCGGTGAAAGTGGAGGGATCGATTTTGGGGGCAGGGATTCCAGAGTTTTGGGGTGAAGCACGGGAAAGCCCTTGGAGACGTTTGTGTGGGGGAGCTGAAAGGGAGAGCGAGGGAAGGTCCGGGGGGAGGGGAAGGGGTGGGGGAATTTTTGGAAATTAAAGGGCAGAAAAGTATGGAGGGGAGGGGGCATGGAGAGCCTTGTGGGTCAGGGTTAGTACTTGAAATGAATTCGGGGGGCAATGGGAACCCATGAAGGGATTGGCAGAGGGAGAGGCAGAGGAGAGCGAGGAAAAGGGGTGGATAAAACGGCAGCAGATTTAAAGGGGAGGATTGGAGGGACGAGGTGCTAGCGGGGAGGCCACTGAAAAGGGAGTTGCAGTATCAGGGGGAGATGAAAAGGGGCATGGACCACATTTTTTTGTAGTGTCAAGCCGAGGAATGCGGATGGAGAGATGTTTTTCGGGTGGGGGCGGCAGGCAGAGGGGAGGGTTTGGTTTTGGGTTTGAAAATAAAGCAATTGATTACCGCCCCCGGTTTGGGGACCGGGGAAAGGGGAGGTTTTAAAAAAAAAGGGGGGGTAGGGGAGGGGAAGGGATTTTAAAAAAAAATTTTTTTTACTATAGAAGGGAAGAGAGAAGAAAGGGGGAAATGGAAAAAAGACACGGGAAAGGGGGGGGTGGGCCCCCCCCCCCATCTGTTAAAAGGCAGGAGGTTGGGGAAGGGGGCCGGGTAAAAAGAAGGGGGGGGGGTGCTGGGGGCACCAGGGGCGGGGAAAAGGGGGGGGGGGGAAAAGCAACATTTTTGAGGAGTTTTTTTAAAAAAGGCCCGCTTGAAATAAGGGGGGTTTTGGGGGGGGCCCGGGCCAAAAAACGGTTTAAAGGGAAAGGGGAAAGTATGGTGACTTTTAGAGGGCAAAGAAAGGTTTTTGTGAGGGGGGGGCCGGGGGGGGCTAAGTTGGGGGAAAAAAAGAGGGATGAGTTGGGCCAAGGGTCAGTTTTTAGGGTTTTTGGGGGGGAAAAGGGGAAAAAAGGGGGGGTTTTTTGGGGAGAAAAGTGATAAATGCAGGGGGAGATGAAAAATTATTGTAGGAGGGGTTTTTTGGGGTTAAAAAATTGAGAGATTGGGATAGGGGATGGGGGAAAAAAACAAGTTTAGATAATTTTGGACAGTTTTTAGCTTGGGTGGGACGTGTGGAGGGGTTTTGGAGGGGGGGAGGGTGAAGGGTTTGGTGGGGACCGTTTAAGGGGCTCCCCTTTGGGGGGGGGTTTTAAGGGGATCCTGGGAAAAGAGGGGGGGTTTTTTGGGGGGGAAAGGGTTTGGGTGGATTGTGGGGTTTGGGGGGGGAGGTTGATGGGGTTTTTTTGGGGGGGGGGGGGGGAATTTTCTGGCGGGGTTTTTTTAGGCCCCTGGGGGCCCCCCCCCCGGGGTTGAAGGGGGGTCCCCGTTTTAAAAAAAATTTTTTTTTATTGCCTGTTTTTGGAAAGGTAGGAACGAGTTCCCAAGCGAGTTGTTGGGTAATGGGCTGCTTGTTTGGGGGTTTTGGGGGGAAAAAAATGAGGTTTTTGATAAGAAAGGAATTTTAAAAGGGGGCGTATGGATTTAAAGAGACCCCAAAGGGGATTGGGAGTTTGAAAACCCGTTTTGTCAAAAAAGTAGAGTTAAAAGGCCCAAAGGAAAGAGATCGGGGTCCACCTGTAGGCTCCAAGTTTGGAAAGTAAGGGGGAAGAGGAGGGGTTTTTAAAAAAAGTTCGTTGTTTTAATTCCCATAAAGTTTAGCTGGAAAATGAGAACAAAGGGGAAAAATAATGGACCGGGTGAAGGGAACCCCTTGGGAAAGTCGGGGCTGCGCAGGCACCCAAAGGGGAGTGAAAAGGGCCCCAAAAATGGGGGGACCAGGGTGCCGACTGGAGGGCCCCGAAACAACAGGGGACCCCAAATTTTTTTATTTTTGACGGGGGAGGGGGCCCCACTTTAAAGGTACAAAATTGGCAGAACCTTAAAAAATTGCAAATTTTTAAGTTTGATTAAATAAAACACCCCCCTTTTTAAAAACTCAAAAAGGGTTGGCCCCCCTTTTTAGAATTTCCTTTAAATTTTTTGGGAAGATTTCCCCAAAAGGGGGCAGAGCTAATTGGACCCGGGGCCCGGTGCCAAGAAAATATTCCCCACACCATGACACCACCACCACCAGCCTGAACCTTTTGATACAAGGCAGGATGGATCCATGCTTTCATGTTGTTGACGCCAAAATTCAGACCCGACCATCCGAATGTCGCAGCAGAAATCGAGACTCATCAGACCAGGCAAAGTTTTTCCAATCTTCTACTGTCCAATTTCGATGAGCTTGGGCAAATTGGAGCCTCAGTTTCCTGTTCTTAGCTGAAAGGAGTGGCACCCGGTGTGGTCTTCTGCTGCTGTAGCCCATCTGCCTCAAAGTTTGCCGTACTGTGCATTCAGAGATGCTCTTCTGCCTACCTTGGTTGTACGAGTTGGCTATTTGAGTCACTGTTGCCTTTCTATCAGCTCGAACCAGTCTGCCCATTCTCCTTTGACCTCTGGCATCAACAAGGCTTTTCCGCCCACAGGATTGCCGCTCACTGGATGTTTTTTCTTTTTCGGACCATTCTCTGTAAACCCTAGAGATGGTTGTGCGTGAAAATCCCAGGAGATCAGCAGTTTCTGAAATACTCAGACCAGCCCTTCTGGCACCAACAACCATGCCACGTTCAAAGGCACTCAAATCACCTTTCTTCCCCATACTGATGCTCGGTTTGAACTGCAGGAGATTGTCTTGACCATGTCTACATGCCTAAATGCACTGAGTTGCCGCCATGTGATTGGCTGATTAGAAATTAAGTGTTAACGAGCAGTTGGACAGGTGTACCTAATAAAGTGGCCGGTGAGTGTATATTCCCATTCCTTTCTCTCACTCTGTGTCTTAAAATGTCCCATTAAGACCACAACCTGCAAATCTACAATACGTCGGTCCTCTCTGGAGAAGTGTGCAGCCACTGGAAAATCTGTTCTGCTGCCGTTAATAGTGAATCTGTGTGAATTCATGCGCTGATTGAATCTCTGCCCTGTTTCCCTCACATAGAGGTGTGTGGTGGGACATTGCACACACATTATGAGATATACCACATTGAAAGACCTGCAGGAAAATGTCCCCCTAATTCTGTGCATCTGCTGTGACTGTGGGACAGGTACACTGTCAGTGCTGTGGATGTGCCTGCAGGTTTTGCCCTTGTTTTGCAGGCAGGGTGAGCTGCCATTTTCAGTTGGGGCCTTCAGGGCACTCCGGACAATAATACGTTGAAGGTTTGGTGGTTGCCGAAAGGATAGGAGAGGGGGGACTGGGAATATGTCTTTGAGTCTGTTGTCCCTATGTAGAACAGGTTGGAGTTCCTTGGCAATCTTTTGTAGGATCTCCAGCTGTGGGTTGTAGGTGACAACTAGGGGCACTCGTTCTTCATTCTGGGTCTCTTTGTACATGAACAGAGAGTCTCTGGTAATGGGGGCCTCTTTGTTTATTTGGTTGTTCATCAATTTTGGTTTGTATGCCAATTGGAGGAATTTCATCCTCAAATTTAGGAGGTGCTTTATCAAGTCTGCCTTGTTGGAGCAAATACGATTGTATTGTATAGCCTGGCTGTAAATAATAGATTGTCTTGTGTGCTTGGGGTGGAAGCTGTCGTTTTTGAGGTAGGCCGTTCTTTCTGTGGGTTTGTGATATATTGATTTGAGTAGCCGGTATTGTGGTATCCAGAAATTGGATTTTGCTCTCTGAATAGGTAAGCTTAAGATTGATGGTGGGGTGAAAGTCATTGAAATCATTATGGAATTGAAGTAGGGCCTCCTCACCTGCATTCCAGATGACAAGGATATCATCGATATAACGGAGGTACATCGTGAGTTTGATGGTGCATGTTGATAGATATGCTCCTTCCAGTTCGCCATAAAGAGATTTGCATACTGGGGTGCACATCTGAACCTCATTGAAGTTTCCATTTTTGTAGGGTTTGGTCC